>JAATLQ010038205.1:66259-83413 GCA_013421005.1 Heliconius erato x Heliconius himera | reverse complement strand
CCGCCCGAGGTCAGACGTAAAACTACTTCCGAGGGACTTTCTATTCTCCTCCAAATCCGACTCATGAGCCTTGCATTGAACCTTGGTCGTTTAAGATGGGCCTCTCTCAGGAAACCGAGGGTCTCTCCTGACTGAGTTGACCGCCTAAATGGCATTTGATAATCCTTCCAATTTCATACTGTGTCAACGCCCAGATGTCGTTCAGAGCTACTACGGAGATGGGCCAGAGAATGCTTAAATTCTACACCTGGCTTTATAGCAAAGTTAATTTAGAAGCGATTGCACGTATTTTGGGGTTATCCAATAATTATAATGTATTTCAACGCGACATAGTTGGTTACATCTTTCGTTTAAGTATTTTTGGGTAAGAGAATAGTAGATAGTCTGTTGTTTATAATTTCTTTCGTTAAAGTTTTCTATTGTTTGTGTCATTTGTTTAAATGAGTTTTTTCAAACAATTGAAACATTCTTATTGGAACTACGAAAACGCGGGTTGAATTAAGGTTTAAATAATTTTCACATTAGTAATCTTAAGTGTTTTGCAAACACAGGTACATTACATGAATAATTTCGTAGTTAAGCGGGCGAAGCCGCGAGCGGGTCGCTAGTTAAAGTATAAATAAATAAATAAAACATATTTTATTACCAAGAAATGAAGAAAAAAAAATATACAGATGATAAATATTACAAAATTAAGATTATGCAAAAAGGTCTAACTCATCTTATATATATATACAATGCACTATTATAAATTCAAACTATTAAATAAATCTAAACGAAATCTTTTAAAGGATTCAAATATGTCTTAGCGGGACACAATAAACGTCAGCGCGACCGACTTCCTATTATATAAGGAGCGGATATGCTCCAGTTTTCATTCAATATATTATATATATACTATACTTATACAGTCATGACCTCCAGAAGAAAAATAAGAACTTGTCAGTTCAAATCTCGTTTAAATCAATTTTTTGATTATTTTTTTTTTAAATATATGTGTAAATAAAATTGAAGTGTCTGTCAAGGATGTCAAAATATTATATAGGTATTTATTTACACGATGCTGAAACGTAAGCAAATAATGTTAAAATGTGTGTCCGTCTGTTTTTTTCTTTCTGTCTCTCCATGTAAATCTCCTGAACACCTGAAACTGATTTTTACAGGTACTTTTTACAGGACTTTTACTGATTTTCACAGGACTTTATGCAACATATAGGCCACTGTTTATTCTACGGGATAGGGATTAACGCAGGAAAAAGGTTTGGCACGCGGTCTTAGACAGATGAGAAATAACTTAGCATATCCTTATTTAATATTTAACATTTTTTCCGAGCAAAATCAAATGCAATTCCAAAATATTTAAATTTTAATTTATCAAACGTCTTAATAGTATCTATAGATAATCACACAAAAATAATCAACGATATTTTTCTAAATACGGCTCAATAATATTAAATAAGTATTCATATAACTTGGCGAAGCCACGTCCGGGCCGTTAGTTGTTTAATAAAAATAAAAATGATATAAATTTCAAAACTTTCTTTGTGTACTGCTTAAAACAGCGTTTTACTGAATGTGAAAGTAAATCTTGTTGATATGTACAGCAAAGGATAAATATCGTGCACAGGAAACTGCTACAAGCGTAATAATTTGAATATTTTGTATAGGTCATTAATATGAAGCCGTCGTAGGCCGTCGTGGCGTAGGGACACAAGGGTATGACTGGAACGCGACAGTTGTGGGTTCGATCCCCACTCGAGAGTATGAATTATTAAAAAAAAATCAGCTTCACGCTGTATCCTGCACACAGCAGGGTAGACAGAGGGAACCTAGTGATAAGACACTTCGTTCCCCACTTTCTGCCGAATTATTATTCATTAATATTTTCATTTCATCTCATCATCATCTTGCTCTGGCACTAAGACAAAAGCCCAGCGTTGAGTTCCGCTACTCAACACGCAATGCCTGATAAATTTGGCGGAAAGTGGGGATCGAATCTCTACCCTGCTGGATGCGGTATACAGCGTGAATTATTTTAGGAAAATTACAGATTAGATAGTTATTACATCAATTTTACTCGCTTTAATGTAATCTAACGTACCTGCGGTCATAGTTACCTCGGGCACATAGAATGTGAACAGCTTTCATTTATCTTCATTTGACCACGGGAGTAAAACCGTAGTTAAAAGCTAGTATTGTAATATCTTTATAAAGCTTTATAGTCCAAATGTAGCAAAAAGTATCCATAACACAACTATACTAAACAAAATCACAAATCGTAATACTAAAAATAACCCAAGAATACTCAAAAAATATATTAAAAATATGTATATAATATTGTCGTCGAAACATTTTTATGGCGTCACGCCGTGAAATAGACACAATTGAAAATTCTGAACAAAATGTATTCGAGTCTGTCATGACACTGAATAATGAGCTTACGTTGAAAGGCAGTAGTAAACTGGAAACTTGAAGTATAGGAATATAATATGCTTCCTTTTCTGTATTTTATTTATATATATTTCTGGATAGTTGTACAGTAAAAATGGGAAATGGCATATAGAAATGTTTATTTTATTATTTTTTCCCTTCATATTTTGAGGCATTGCTTGTTGAGTGGTGGATCTCAACGCCACACTTAGCAGAATGAACAAATAAATAGTTACTCTAAGAGAGAATCGAACCAACAATTATCGAATTCACAATCGAACACCGATCCACTGACCTCATTTAATTTACTATAAAAAAGAATTTACTTTTAAGCTAAGGTGAAAAGTAAGTTACTTAGAGAATTTACTATCTGTTTATTTTCCTTAACTGTATTAAATAATCGAATCCCATAAAAAATCATTAGTATACGTTAAAGTAAAATATTACCTATATATTTTCATTAATATTTTGGATATAGAGGCCAGTCGTGGCGCACAAAGTGTGACTGTAAAACCGACTGGTTGTGGGTTCGATCCCCACTCGAATAGATGAAATATTTACTTAAAATTATATTTCGATTTCTTTGCTCTGGTGTAGAGGACAAGCGCGGCGTTGAGTTCTGCCACTCAACACGCAATACCTCCAGAATTCGGCAAAAAATGGGGAACAGAGTGTCTTAATACTAGGTTTACTCTGCCTACCCTGCAGTGTGTGGGATACAGCGTGGAGCTGATAAAAAAAATTAAAATTTGAATATCCTCGTATGTATGTACATGACTTTTACATTTGAAATTGCTAAAAATTGCATCATCGTATGCAATATATAGCGAGGAATGCTCAATAAAAAATGTAACTATTATAGCTGTCAATTTTTAAAGGTTTTATAGTCGATCAGAACTTTTTCAACTAAATTTATTGAATTGAAAAAGCAAAATTTAAAAAATAAATGCGTGAAAAATTTTCAATGCACTATCGACATATGAACAAAAAAGGTTAAAAGTATTATAAAAGTATACAGAAGCAAAAGAAAAATAGTTGTGGTCATAAAATAAATTGAACACTCTGTTACTCGTATGTAGAGTAGAATAGATATTGGTTAGAAAACGTTAGAAAACGTTATTATATTTTTTTAAGGATTCCGCTTTATGCCGTATAACGAGGTAGACAAAGGGTATCTAGTGACTAGGCTCCAAACTTTCACCGAATTTTTAAAACATTGCATGTTAAATGTCGGAACTGAACGCCGTGCTTTGTATAAAAGGTGGGAAAATAAAAATGAATTAAATATAATCATTACCCAAAGTGGGGATGGATTCCTCAGCCATCACGTTTACAGGTCGTTGATATCCCAACTACAGAGAGACCCTCACAAATATTTTATTTTTACTTTTACGCTATATTCTGCACATAGCAGGTTAGGCAGAGGGAACCTGGGAACTAAGCGTTGAGACACTCCGTTCCCATTAAGACATCCGTACCCCACTATACGCCGCGTTCTGGACGCATTGCATATTAAATGGTCGAACTCATATCTGGGCTTTTCTTAGTTACCAAAGCGAGGAAACGTTAATATTAGTAGATATTTAATTTTCTCGAGCGGAATCGAACCCACAACCCCTTCGCATTAACAGTCATACGCTTGTACCCCTGTCCCGCGACAGACTTAAATAATAATCATTCAATCATATAGACGATATTTTAATATTAAATTAAAATTTTCTATACAAATAACATAGTACGGGACTAAAATTTACATGCAATCAGCTCACCTTGTATTTTTTTGCCAGCACGTATTCCACCCGTCGAAACAAAGGAAAAGCTTCATCTCACAAACGGTAACAACAGTATGATTTATTCTTTCAACCTTGTTTTCTCGAATGGGACATGTATGTACTAAACGATATAAATTCTATGTAATAAATTGTTATTACTTTTGTGTTTTATTAATAGTTATAAGTAACTGTGTGCCAATTTTTTTTGGAAACGGGTCAAGGTTCACTTCTGATGTGGTTTTATAAATAGAAGTATTTGGAGTTGCTTAAAACTGTCGTTCAAGTTTTAATGTCTTGTGCTGAATGCATTATTATACATTTATTTAAAAAAAATCAGCTTCACGCAGTATCCCGCACACAGCAGAATAGGCAGAGGGAACCTAGATAAGACACTCCGTTCCCCACTTTCCGCAGAGTTCTGGAGGCATTGCATATTGAGTGGTGGAACTTAACGCCGCGCTTTGGCTTGACACCAGAGAGAAGAAACGAAAATATAAATGTAAATAAATATTTCTTTGTGACCCTGCGCCACGACTGGCCTCAATTATTATTATTTTAACTTTATATTTAAAAAAGTGGTTGATACAAATTGTCGTGGCGCAGTGGGATATTGTATTACTGTAAACGCATGGTTGTGGGTTTGATCCACACTCAGGAGTGTGTTTATATATATTTTAACAATAGGTTCCCTTTACTTACACTTACGTAAAGGAGGGTTAAAATATACGTTATACTAAATATACTTTCCATACCATAAAAAAAATTCACTTAATACTTACGAAAACTTTCTCTCTCTCTCTCTCTCCTCTCTTTTGAAACCCTTTCAGTATCTTAGCAATCATAGTTTTAATGAATTTTTTTAATAAAAATGGCAAAAAAATACAGTTTTTAGGTTTTCTTTTGTCTTACAAAGATCCTCTGTGTAGTATTTTTTGAAACTGAATAAGTTAACACCTTTGTACCGCGGCCAGAATATATCTCATAAAGCACGATGCTTGTAAGTTTATATGTCACAATGGAGAACATTTATGTATAGTACATATAAGCTCCAAATCTGCTATACAATATGTCATGTTAAATTCCGCAATTCACTAAGAAATGTCTCCAAATTTAGTCTTTTATTTTGGCGAAAGTGTTAAGACATTCCTTTCTCTAATTTTCCTTCTTTCCCTTTTTTTGTTGAGGAACATAACGCCACTCTTCTTCTTGTTACCAGAGGGAAGAAATGAAAATAATACATTACTTTAAATTATTTATTTTAATTCAACCCACAACCTACGTATTTACAGTCAGACAGAGTGTCACCATGACAGCCTCGAAAACAATTATTAACTAATTATAATACAAATAATATTAAAAAACCTATCAAAAGTTCGAGAACTTGGCGGAAAGTGGTGAACAGAGAATCTTAACACTAGATTCCTCTGCCTACTCTGCCTGTAAGCGGGATACAGCGTGAAGCTGATTTAATTATTTTTTTTTAAATATACTTTTAGAGTGATTAAACGAAATTTACACTAACTATCACGCACAAATATCCAACAGCTTATAAAATAATATATTACCACATAGCAACATTTGTAATATTATTTATGAAAAACTTGTATATGTCATTTCATTCAGATTCTTTAAACCTTTTTTCTCCCTTGGGCCAAAATCCATTTCCTCCAGAGGTCCCACAGTACTTGGAACGTTTGAAAAAGAATACGTTCCTTGTCCTAGTTTTTAATCTACTATCACATTATTCAAGTCGGTTTGACAGTGAAAAATACTTCTTTAGCCGATTCTTATTCGATTAAAATGAAGTTAAGGAACGGTATATTTAGAAATCGATATAAATGGAAAGTTAAAACAGTAAGGGTGTGAAATAGTATAAAGTTGAGGCTGTCACGACGCAGCGGCACAGAAGTTGACTTAAACACGACGATTGTGAGTTTGATTCCCACTAAGGGAATGAATAATTATTTTCGTTTCTGCCCTCTGAAAACAAGACAAAGGACGGTCTTAAAATTCAACCCCAACACGCTATGCCATTTCGGAAATGCATGGAAAATGAGGAATGAAGTGTATTTTTACTAGGTTCCCTCTTTCCACCCTGCAACATGCGGGATACGACGTGAAGCTAAAAAAGAACTGTAACTTAAAATTTATTAAGAGTTCTCCAGCTTACAAATCATGCCATGTTCATATTGGGTGATGTAACCTAACCCACTTTTGAAATAGACCAGCTAAAATATACATTCATAATATTTTTTTAATATTTTAAAGTACATTTACATATTATATAAGTATAACTTATAAAACTTATACAACATTAAACATATTTATAATATTTATTTTACGCAAGTTAGTTAAGACCGTTGTCCATTTTTCATCCTTATTTGAGCCAAATTGTTGCGAAAAACTTAACACCACGTTTTGCATAGCTATACTAAAAAAATTAATTTATTATTTATATTTTTTTATCCCTCCCACAACAACAAGGCAGAGGCAACCTGATAACCTAGTGTTACTCCGTTCCTATTAAGACACTTTCGTTCCCACAATGGCGATGATCTCAAAACGATATGAATTCGGAACAAAACTAATAAATTGAATATTGGTCGGAATCTAGATAGAACTAAAAATTATTTACAATTATTGAAATTTCATATTATACTATGCAATAGTTTCTAAGAATGATTGTAATGATCGTAGGAGATAGGGATTCACCGAGGAGAAATTTATGTATTTTGTAGCCTCACGCTTTATCTCTAGCGGTGTAGCCAGATGAAACTGAGTGCCAAACGAGTTACCTCCGTGACCATCCTTCAGTATCTTCGAGATTGCGTTCTCAAAGGCCAACCGTGGTCTCCCTCTGTCTCTTTTACCATTTACTCTTCCTTCATAAATGATTCTTGCAGTTCTCTGATCACTTATTCTCTCGACGTGACCAATCCACCTGAGCACGGTATTCTTCATTCTCACCGTATCATCCTCGCTAGAACCTGTAGTTGTGTGTATCTCTTCATTGCAGATTCGGTCATTTAAATAACTCCGTATATCTTACGAAGAGATTATATGTTCACAACATTCATCTTTCTTTTATTTCTTGTCGGTAATATCCACGTTTCACTGGAGAATACTACCGTTGGTTCCGCACTGCCACAGACTTTAAGTATGAAAGATATTTAAATATGAGAAGGAATATTCTAATATGATTTTTTTACGACATTATCGTAATTTCTATAAGAACTTTTGATTGTTTCGAACTAAAAAATACGGCCAATGTTGATATTTGATTTATAAAATATATATAAAGCTAATTATTTATTATACGTAGAGGCCAGACAGATAGACAGACAAGAAATTAAAAAAAAATCTTTTCGCTTTCTATTATTCTTTTTAAGTGTCCCTCTATCCATTTCAGTCAAAATTACTAAATGTACAGACAAAATATATTTACTGTCTGATTATGTATAGAGATAGAGATAAAACAATACTCTTGGACATATACAAAAAAACAATTTCGAATATCTGACCACTAAGTCATACGTTCACTTAATGGCCAGAGCGCCTGGTCGGTTTCCAGGAGGCGCAAGTTCGAGTCCCACTACGTTCAAATTTCTATACGTTTTCTAAAAATGGATGCTCCATTTACCTTTAATTTAAATTTGAACTTCTTAAAGTATGACGTAAAACTAATAGAATACGGTCCAATTTCAAAAACTATCATTTTCAATGTGTCTTCGATATATCAAAGCTAGAACTTCAAGGAGCTCCTAGATCTAAAGTTAGTGAAAATTTGAAGACTACTTTCGAAGAAAATATACTATATTGCATTTCGTTCACAGCATTACTAGACGACGGGTTTTATTACATACTATCTATGTGACACTTCCTTTATAACTAAAAGTAGGTACAGAGAAAAAATAAACAGTACATTATATTACCATTTTATTTTACTTTTTGATTTATACATCTCCCGCTGATGTCAGGATAGCAGAAATTAGTGTTAAGAAACTCCTTTCTTCTAGAAAATCTAGTATCTTAACAGTAGTTTTGGCCTGCTATAAAAATGTTTTTTCCACCTCCAGTTCAATTAGAAGATATTTTATATTAAGTGGTGGAACAGACCGCCACGTTTTTTCTTATCAAAGGAATGAAATAAGTTTAAATATCATCTTTTCCCTAATTCAGAATCGAACCCAACTTTTGCGTTTAGTTAGACGCATCACAATAGCAAAATGACTTATTTTTATTTTTGATTACTTAAAGTATTATACTATATCTCTAAGACGAGAAATGTGAAGGACTCTTATACATCGGATCCGTTCGTCTATTGACAAAGCAAACAATAGGTAACAAAAGGCAGCTTACTTCAATTCCACTTTTATTGGGCAGAAATATAAAATGAAATGAATTCAAACTAAATCTAGGCAACCTACGGAAGTATAAGAATTCAAAGTAATTTTAAATTGATGCCACAATAAGATGAATCTAGTATATCGATCCTCTATTCCCTTTCAACGTTTCAGCATTTTCACTATTCAAGAATCGCGTTGAGATTTTATTTGGCTTTGAACTTCCTTTGGTCTAGATTAAATAGAACCTTTGATCTCACTTTTAGGTGGCTTTTGTGGGTTGATTAATATGTCGATTAGTATTTTGAAACAAAATAATTATATATCTTTATAATTATTAATATATAAATATTGCGCGGAGGGAGGTGTATGAAATTTGACAATTACAGTTAATATTGAGAATTAGTGCAGAATGCTATTATTTTTAAATAAAAGATACAAAATACGTTTAATTAGTAATAATAACTTTACTTGCCTTCTGCCTACCCTGCAGTGTGCGGGATACAGCTTGAAGCTGATTTATTTAAAAAAAATAAAAATTAAATTAGCTTCACGCTGTATCCCGCACACAGCAGGGTAGCCTCGACACCAGAGCGAAGAAATGGAAATATAAAATTAAGTAAATATTTCATCTCCTCGAGTGGGGATCGAACCCACAACCAGTCGGTTTTATAGTCACACTTCGTGCCCTTGCGCCACGACTGGCCTCATTGAACTTATGTAATGTTAATATATAATATTTAAAAAGAAAATATCAAAACAGTGTTAAAAAATATTTTGTGAATAATAAATAGTGTTAAATTTCATTGAAAATTGTAAATATGTAATATGTTACATATTTAAGAACGAGAGATTTTTTTTACCAAAATTGTTAAATGGTTGTAAATAAAAAAAATATATTTGACAATTTACACTTTAGTATTAAGTGACCTGCACGTTGCTATGACAACGTAAGCGTGAAAAACCGGCAAGGCAACTAGGCAAAGTAGAAAGCTAAAAAATATATTCTTTTCAGGGTTCCGTACCTTAAATTGTAGAAACGGAACCCTCATAGCGTACGTTCATGTCCGTCTGTCAAGATCATTTATATCGTGATCACGTAGAAGTGTCAAGCTGAAATCAATATCAAATATTCAAGTCCATGGTGCATTGAAGCACAAAACAAATCAATCTCAACAACCCAATCAAAAGAGCGAATATTTATCTATCGATTTTGCATTTTGCATGAAATCCAAGTCCAATTCGCACTTAGCCGTTTTTTTATAGCTTCACGCTGCAGGCAGAAGAAACCTGGCAACCTACTGTTAATTTGCGTATTGAGTGACGATAATAACGCCATATTTTGCGTACAGTGCGTTAATATTTCGTTTCCCCGAGTGGAAATCGAACCCACAATTGTTGCGTTTACAATCGCACGCTTGTACCCCTACGCTACGACGGTTTCTATTATGATATTTAAATGTTACCATTTGTTACTTTTGTATAAAAACTGCTTTAAAACATTTAAAAACTTAATAATCGAAATGCCTACATGAAAATTTTAATATAATAATGAGAAATTTTTACTATTTTTATATCAACTGCTTTTGAATAAAAATGTATATAACTCGGTAATCTTATCCCCGGGTTTAATTATAATATATAATATACTGTTTTATTTTTAAATTATATGCAATAGTGTGGCAGTCTTGGCGCAGGGGCACAAGGGTGTGACTGTAATGCGACGGTTGTGAGTTCGAACACCACTCGTGGAAATGGATTCTTGTATTGTGAGTTCCACCATTCAACACACAATGCCTCGAAAAATTCGGCGGAAAGTAGGAAACGGAGTATCTACTAACACTAGGTTTCCTTTGCTTACCCTGCCATATGCGGAATGTAACGTGAAGCTGATTATTTTATATATGCAATATATAAAATAATATTAATATTTTATTTTATATCTTAAATTTAAGGAGTCATTCATCGTCAGGCGGAAAACGATGTAATAAGTCTCTATACTTCATTTCGCTCTCTCCGCCCTGTTATTTGCCCAATAACCGGTAAAGTTAAAAATATATGCGAACACTTCTGAGTTCCGACACATGATCTATTTATTGCTCCATTTTATAAAGAATTTTTATCCTTCATTTAACCCAACAGAAGTGCTACACTTCTACTATAAATATATATTATCATAATGTTATATGAACGAATACGAACTTGCATGACTAAAACGCAAGGTGGCGTTTTAGTCATGCACACTTCTCTCTGTAACAAGGCGGCGCGGCGTTCGGAAAGTAGGGAACGAACTAGGTTCCCAGGTTCCCTCTGCCTACCTTGCTATGTGTGGAACACAGAATGAAGCTTAAATTATAAGGTACTTATGTAAACATACCAAATCACAAAACGCTTTATGTACTAATAGCTCTTTGATCATACCAAGTTATCGTCTTATCGGATTTATATAGTTAAGGATTGAGATGTCTTGTGACTATTAGTTAGGCCATGTCTCATATATGCAATGGTTAAAGATTTGAATACTACTATTTTTAGTTA
Source organism: Heliconius erato x Heliconius himera (assembly GCA_013421005.1). NCBI lineage: Eukaryota > Metazoa > Arthropoda > Insecta > Lepidoptera > Nymphalidae > Heliconius > Heliconius erato x Heliconius himera. The sequence goes on along the minus strand of JAATLQ010038205.1, from coordinate 72,330 downwards.
CTGGGTGACTGACAGAAAATGCACAACTGAAGTACAGATCGTAAAAATCTGAATTTGTCAAATTTCTCAAGAAAACAACAATAAGACGTGTCAACGTTTCCTTGTATTGTTTTCTTGGAAAAATTGAAAGAACAATTATGGAGGTTTCTCTAAAATTCCAAAAGGACTGCTTCAAACATAATAAGTGAACAGTTATTTATTTTTATATTCTTTTTTAGCGACACACTGTATCCCGCACACAGGCAGTGAGCAGAGGGAAATTATTGTCAGACATTGCGTTCTCCATTTTCCTCCGAATTCTGGAGACATTGGGTGTTGAAGGATGGAAAAAGCCGCGTTTTGCCTCGACACCAGGCAGACAAATGAAAATATTACATATATCATTTCCTCGAATGGGGATCGAACGCACAACCTATCGCATTCACAGTCATTCACAGTTTTGTGCCCCTGCGCCACTGCTGTGCTCACTACTTAGTGACTTATTAGTGACTAATTTAGTATTACTAAATTTATAGTCTTTTAAATAACGGAAACGCTATGATATAATACGATATACAAACATTGTTAGTCAGCGCCGGCAATACAATCTAATAATAATGACTTTCAGCTAACGTTCTCGCTACAGAGAATTTCTACTGTCGACATATTTTACAATAAATGTTCTGTTAAACATGAAGTTTTTTATGTTTAAATTTACTTCCACATACATTTATTGTACTTCAAATACAATAGTTTAAAATATGATAATGTTAACAATCTTTTATATGACAATATAAATTCACTATATCTATGGGAAACCGAGTGTCTTCACACGAGGTTCCCTCTACCCTACTGTGTGCGGGATACAGCGTGAAGCATCATTTCCCCGCATTGGTAACGTGACAAAGCGTGGCGTTAAGTTTCACCACTCAACTACTACGATCAATCGATCTAAATGAAACAAAGATCAGCTTTATAATATTTTCTAGCTTAATTATCAATGTAGACAGAGATAACCTGGGAATCTAGTGTCAAGAGAATATGTTTTAATATTTCTTCTAATATAACGAATGTTATAGCTTGGCCATACCATATATGGCCTCATAGCTACTATAAGATATAAAATTATTTCTTAAACCAAGATTGAGATTGAAGTGAAGAAGAGATTGTATACGAAAATTGACACCATGTGCGTAAACAGGAACGTAATACGGATCATTAATTACAAATACATGCGCTCTAATGGAGCGTTACATCCTTTTCCTTTTTAAGACGTAATCAACGAGCTGTGATTGGATATGTGTGGAATTATTTGTGCTTACTGTTTGTTGGTTTGTTGGTATTGGATTAGTTATTTGGGGCATTGTGGGTTCGATTCGATTATTCTACTTCTACTTTCTTCTTTCTACTTAGATAAACTTGTGTTTTCGTTTTTTTGTTTTGTTTGCAATCCAAAGATTGTTGTTCCTTCAATGTATAGATAATAATTAAATGAAAATACAATATTATTATGTATAAATGAAACATAAATGAAATCCTTATAATATCAGGGCAGGCAAACGGAACCTAGTGTTAATACACCACGTTCCCCACGCACCTCACGATTTTTGAGACATTGAGTTCTAAGTGCCACGCTTTATCTAGATACCAGAGCGAGTATTTTTTTTTATGAAGTAACGACTCCAACTCTAATGGGAATCGAACTCTCAACCAGTCGTGTTTACAGTCACACTTTGTGCCCCTGCACCACGACTGGCCTCAAACTGAACTAGCCTTTTTTTTGTAAATAAAAAATGGCCATTTTTTTGTAAGTCTTATATAAAAAAAATATAAAAAATAAAAGATTTGTAACAAAGTATGTTCTTAAAAGAAAAATGTACGCTGTTTCATATATTTTTTTAAGAATGATTAGATTTCATGGCTTATCTTAGGGTTGTGATAAACAAAAGATTCATTTATTTTGTTAAAGCGAAGTGTCAAGATGAAGGGCACCTTTGTAATTTATCATCTGTGTCGTGTTCTAGGGCAAGTTAGTAATATTACCGCTCCAAGTAAATAAACACATGAAAGAGAAAACTATATTTAAAAAAAAAACAAATGGTCCAAATTCAAATAATTAAAAAACTGTTGTGTTTGTGGTTTCTTTCATATGAAAAATTTTTTTTTATATATACAACCTACAGCCAGCAGTAGGTCAAGAAATGAGGAAGTCTTTGTGATGAATAAAATTGAACTTCTGGAATTTGTTTTTTCTTTGTGAAGCAAGAGATAGGAGACCTGTCTCCTATCTGGCTGGTGAACGAAGGAAACAAGAGGCCCTAATATATACTTTTTAATTTAGATCAATTATTATTATTGTTGCTCAAATATTAAGGAACTAGTACTTACTATTTGCTTAGGGGAAACATAATATTATTAAGATCCCTAAGAACCTGCAAGGCAAAACTGAATGTTGAGTTCCACCAAACAACACGCAATGTCTCGAAAGATGCATGGTAAATAGCCCTAACCTACTGTATACGAGAAACAGAGTGGAACTAAATTTAAATTAAATGTTAATATAATTTTTATAGTTTCTCTAATAACCGAAAAGGTTTGTATGTATACAATTGATATTAATATAAAAATACACATACTCAACCTCAACTCGTGCTTAACCAATTTTTTCACGTTAGTAACGGCGATAATAAATAAAAGCTATCGTCTAAACGTAGCCTTCCGTTACAAAATCAAATTACGCATCAATTTCTACTGGATATACGAAAATTCTATTTATATTCATTGCATGGTGTGTAGGTTATTTATAGGGTTGGTGGAAAATAAAGACCTTATATTACGTAATACATATATATACACCAATATTCCCGCTAAATTGTCTTTATGCGGCAACGCGTGATGCTATAAACTTGTACTGCCAACTCGTGAAAGTTGTGTTTTTGGTTTGTAATTTTGTAATACTATCAATTTTGTTTGTTTCGAACGTATTTTAAAGATTTTGTGAGTATTTGTACGTTTTTTTTATCATCTATTTTTTTTTTTTATGTTTAAGATTTTTTTGTGTATTCTGATTATTATTACAATGGTTTTATTTCAGTATTAGGGTAGAGATAACATAGAGTTAAGACATTTCATTTTCCAATTTCTATATAAATTCGAGATATTGAGTGTTAGTGGCTATGTTCCGTTGAGCGGTAACTAAACGCCACCTTTACTACTATAAACATTTATTTGCTGTTGAACTGGCAATGGCTAACTAACTAACGGATGCGTACCTTCTTATTATATTATCCTTAAGACGCGATCAGTCGTGACAGTTGCTGCCGTCACAACTGATTGCGCTTTTGTTAATAAAGTGTCAATATATGTGTGTCACAACAATATCATCTGACTGCAAGCGCGATGGTTGTGGGTTCAATTCCCACTCGCGAGAATGAATTATATTTTGTTACCTCGATTTGGTGATTTGGCGCTTTCCTTTGTTAACAAAATGGACGAAATAAAATATACTTTATAAAAGCGCGGCATTGAGTTCGTCACGACGCAATATCTCGAAAATTGGGCGGTACCTGGGGAACGGAGTCCCTATATTCCATGATATCTTTATCTACTTTTCTATATGTGGAATGCAAAGTGAACTTAAAAAAAGAAACAAGTTTAATTTTACAGATAAAATTTCCCTAAATTATTCAGACGGTCAGAACCTAATGTAAGGACACTCAGTTCTTCATTTTCCGTTGAAGTTTGGAGGCATTGCGTGTTGAGTAGCGGAACACAATACCGCGCTCTACCTCACCACCAGAGTGAGGAAATGATAAATATCAAATATTTTATTTCCTCCAATGTGAATCGAACCCACCTCCTATCGCGTTTACAGTCACACTTTGTGCCTCTGCGCCACGACTGACTTCATAAGAAAAAAATACATAAATTACGTAATGGCAGTAATACCAAGTATTTTCCGCCCAATAAGCACAGCGTCTTTCTTTATTGACATTCTGATTGATATCAATATTCTTTTCTACGTAAAGCTACCCTCTTTTTACATACAAATCCTGGCAGTACCTATTATATAACACTACGCACATGTCCTATCTACAGATATTTTCTTGAGCTTTACACACATATGTTCGTGCAAATGTTGTTTTTTTTTTTTTTATTATTTTATTTTCCGGGTAAATGTTTTGTTATTAAAAATTCTGGGGTGAGCATCAGACTATCTTGGAGTTGGCAGGGACCAGCCGGCCCTCATCATGTTAATCATCTTAATTTATATATTTAAAGTCAAAATGACACCCAATTTGGACTAGGTACACAGACCCTGGCAACCTAGTATTAAAACTATTCCCATTGAGACACTTCCGTTCCCCACTTTCCGCCGATTCTTAAACATTGCGTGTAAAGTGACCATGCTTAGTTACCAGAGCGAAGAAATGAAAATATTATTAGTATTTCAGTACCCCAAATGGGAATCGAACCGACAACCGTAACATTTTAATAATTATTTCGTGCAAACGTATTTTTTTTAATATATGTACGTAACATATTAAGATATGTATAAATTTACATATAAAGTTAACTTTTTCCTGTTACATTTCTTAACAAAGGAGGTCTGTTGAGAAATATTAAACGAAGTTACAAGGAATGCCAACCCTCATCAGAATGATCTATTTATATTGTAAGTAGTTTTGGTTAGCGGCTTTACACGTAAACGAAATTTCATTAAGCCCACAATCGTTTCATATTATGCCAGTTTTATATATTAAAAAGGTAGAAATTGTATGAACTAAATTTCCTGGAAGTATCTTAAATTTATCTCGCTTAATAATGTAGTGACAACACACTATTTTACGTTTACCGCCTGTACATGACATTGCGTGTTGAGTAGCGACACTCAACGCCGCGCTTTGTCTTGTCAGAGCGTCGAAATGGAAATAATTGACTTCCCCGTTTGGAAGTTGAACCTACTATCATTGCGTTTACACTCAGACCTTGTGACTGAGCCACGTTGACCTTATTTACATGTTTTTTGGATCACTTCTACGTACATTCAAATCAAATTACCAAAAGTTTAACCAGCTAAAACTAACTAACCATTTCGTATGTTTTTCTCGTCTAAGTTAGTTACACAGAGTAGCTACATACAGCAAGCGAATGCCACGAATCAAGTCAAAGTGACAGAGTAAACTAACTCGTACAGACACTTGCGTCTATCACAACTTTGTATTGATTGCTTTAAACGTACAGTAGAAGTAGGATGTGGGTCGGTTTTATGCACTTAGTTCTAACATTTAATTGATCGAATTTTGAATATTTTTTGTGTTTCTCATAAAATTAATACAATGTTTATTATGTTCCAAACAGATTATTTTCTTATGTTGAATTGTAAAAGAAGTGATAAAATTAATATATATTGATATGCAGGTAGGCAGAGGGAACCTAGTATTGCGACACTTCGCCCCACATTCTCAACTAAATTTTCGAGACATTGCGTGTTGAGTGACGATTGCAATGTTTTTTCCTAATTTAATTCTTATTCCACTTATAGGTGTTTTTAAGATATTTTTTTAGCTTCAAGCTTGAATGGGAATTGAACCCACAACACGCCTCACAAGCTTGTGCCCGTGCGCCATGACTGGCCTCAAAATTATATTTAAATAGATTAAATTTATTTTTAAAATATTTTATTAATTTAACGTGTTTAAAATTAACAATTATGTAAAACTTTGATCCTAAAAGCTAGAAGGAGGAACTAGGTCAGTGATAAGCAAATTAAAACTTTTCCAAGCATTTCTAAAGGTAATATCTTAAAATTTTCTAACAAAAGTCTAAAGTTTTAAATGCAAAAAGTACTAAATAAATTCTTAATGACAAAATTATTTTTTGCGAAACTCAGTTGTGGTAGCCGTTAGTTAGAACCTGGACATGGTAGTCGTGACAATAAATTCTTTTTCTCTTATATATATTTACTGGTATATATAAGAGAAAAAGAATTTGATTTTATTTAGTTATAGTATTATTTAGTTATATATATATATATATATATATATATATATATATATATATATATATATATATATATATATATATATATA
>JAATLQ010038205.1:37495-66159 GCA_013421005.1 Heliconius erato x Heliconius himera | reverse complement strand
TTTGCATGACGCATGACACAGTTTAAACGCCCGAGGTAATGTGGGCTACATCAAACGTGATGCAATTTAGCCTAAAGCCAGCCTTTTTTGACACATGTTTTATCCAACAAAAATAATTCTTAAAATTTTTACTACAAGCTGAGATTAGCGCGTTACCGTTACCAAATAATACCTAGTTACTAGTTTACCTAATAGCGATATGACGGAATTAATTAACAATAATGTTAACTAAACTAATTCTGTTATATTGCTATTTCTATAACCATAGTTATTTATAATATGTAAGAAATTTTGAACATATACAGCTTAATATCAAGCCATTTGAGAGTTTTACTTAAAATATATTAAATATTGTATGAACATATTGTATAAGTTTTGAATATATTTCTGAATATGTATAATATGCTAATATGTAAAATTTGTAATGTACATCTACTATTAATTGATAAAATGTGGTATTGAGTTCTGTTATCTAAGTGTTGAGAAAAGAATATTTGAAAATTATTAAAAATACCAAGCGCGAGTGGGGCTCGACCACCGAGGGTTCCGTACAAAAATTGGAGGTCTCGACATCACTTGGACTAGCGACTTTAATACCAAATTTTACACCTCTTTAAGGCTATTATTTTTTAGGATTTTACCACAAATGTATAGCTTTCATATTTTTCCCTGACCTAGTACTATCTGTAGATGTTGGCTGCGAAATTTCATTATTCTAGGTCTACCGGAAGCACGCTATTAATTTTATTTCCCTTTATGGAGTCAAACTATACGTTTTTTGCCTCATCTTCTTTTATGTAAATGTAGAAATACGTTTTTTTTTTAAATAGTAGGGCCGTAGATCTCAGCTTATGGTTTGAATTTCACCTCGATATCTTCAACCATTCCTGAGATAAAGTCTCTTGACAGACAAACAGACGGTCAACAAAGTAATCTTATAAGGGTTAATTTTGTCTTAAAAAGGTACAAAACCCTAAAAATAAAAAAAAATATACGAAAACCATATTTTTGTAGCCCTCATGGATTGTCATACAACGCCACACCAAAAAACAAAGCAGAAACTGGTATTTCCATTTATCAAAGTGAGTATCGCCGGACTGGTAGTGGCAACCTTTCAATCAGAGTTTGTCAGGCACAAACAAAATTCACATGATTTAGTGACTGTTTTCAATAGCATGGACTTGGAATATTTCTATGTATCCCTTATATAGAAAGATAGGCTGAGGAAACCTAATTGTGTGTTCAGTCGCGGAACTCAACGCCGCGCTTTGCCTCGTTACCTAAGTGAGGAAATAAATAGTTAATTATAAGAGTATAGAATAATCTTTAAGAATATTAAAATATATTTTTTATTAACAATAATTAGGAATGTTTTTAAAGCTTTATGCTGTATCCTGCATATGGCTACCCGACAGAGGGAACCTGGGAACCTAGTACCAAGATACTCCGATTGCCATTAATATTCTCCATTTTTCCCATCGCGACGGCCTCCTTGCCTCGTATTACGAGAGCGAGGAAATGAAAACAAATCATTATACAGACAGTTTTTGTCAGCATCACTTTTGATGAAACCACAGTTTTAACTACTCTAAAAAAGCCTAATACAATTGAAAAAATACCCAAAGATTTAAAAAATGTTTTTTTCTAACAAAATAAATAATAAAATTATCATTGTAAAATAAAACACCATTTGTCAAGAATGACGCACGCTCACATAAACCTATCAAAGGGAAACCGCCGCATATGCCTCATTCCGAACTCGAGTCGTAGGTATAGGCGGCAAAGTTCAAAGTTATTTAACATTTTGTTGTATTTTTGTAGTAGTATGTGTTTACGTTATTGGTATCTATGCGTAACGGCGTCACACGAAATACAGATATGATAAACGTCGTGAAATGAAAAAAAACTTACGTCTAAGCTATCTTGATTAATTTCTTTATGTATGGTTTTAAAATATTTTACCCTATATGATGTTCCCGTAAAAGAAGTGCTGGCGCTTCCACTCTGTGTATATTAATATTATTATAAGGATTGTCCTTTTCAAATTTGTAGAAAGATAACCAAAAATTTTACCAAAACGTATAAAAATAAAATATGTATTAACAATAATTAGAAATGTTATTAAATAAATTAATCTGCAAACGCAATTCGATTCCCGCTCATGAGGTTATTTTCATTACTTCGCTCTGATAAGAAGACAAAGTACAAGAACGGCAAAATAAGGAAGGGAGTATCTTTAAAAATAGGTTCCCTTTACTTACCTAGCTGTATTCTAAAAAAAACCTATGAAGATATTTTTTTATTTTTTAACTGAGAATATAGAAATATTAATTTTAACAAAATTAAGCTGCATATTCAATTTTCAACAACATTAAACAGTAATAAAGTCCATTCTGACGTCATTCAGTAGTTTTCGTAACGGATCCAAAATAGTTGGCCAAAACAAATGTAACCAAAAGTTCTAAAAGCTTTCACTTACATTAAAGCTTAAGCTTAGTGGGACTTAACAAGGATTTGATCCTATAATTAATTTCAATATTAGTAGTAGCCAGCTTTTTCAGGATATTAAACTGACTATTATTTTTTAAATTTTTGGTTACTATTTTTTGTCTTGCAGATAACATGTTGGATTGAGTAGTATTTTTATATTGATAGTAAGAAGAATAGATTTCAAAATGTCAAATCTTCAAAGGGGTCGAAAAAAAATAAAAATTTTTGCTCAAATAAGACCTTGATTCCTTCTCGTTTTCCAAACGATCGACTCGATATCAATCCAGAAGATAGTAATTAAAGATTTACCATCATAATTGAGCTTCAAAATCAAATTGTTCTACCTTAAAAAGTCACTCTAAACTGGAACAAATTTACTCTAACAAACCTTCACTAAAATCCACGTGTACGCCGTAAAAGGGACTTTTGTATTGAGTTAAGTTTCGCTGACGGATTTCAGTGAAAATTTTAATTAAATATCGTCTCTAAGCTCCACTAACTTTCTGCCTCTTCAGAGAGTACCGAACTTGCAAAGTTGCCACTATTTTTAGAATTGTTTCAACTTATTAGAGTATTATAATTAAATTCTAGTATTTTTAATTTTAAACTTATAATAGTAGAATTTAATTATAATATTCTAGTACTAGTATTTTAACTTAAAGTAGTAAAAAAATTAAAGTTGTTTATTACTTACCTTGATTTTAATTTGACGAAGTAATTTGTATTTTATAGATATTTTTTTATCATTATAAATACTTAAAAAATAATTGTTTTGTAACGGAAATTCATTTTTACCGCCTTTGCTAATACTAAATCAAAAGAATAACTTTATGTTTATTTCATCGCTCTGATAACAAAATAAAAAAGCGAGGGGTTGGGCTACTAAGCATATAGAATCTCGAAAATTTGGTGGAAAGTAGGGAACGGAATGTCTTAACAATAGGTTCCCACTGCCTTCACTGCTATATATCTACATTACAAAAAACCAAATAAAACAAAAACAACGGTATTTAAGCCCCAAAACATTGGTTTCAGTCACAGTCACCACGATGGTGTCAATAACTTATTCATAGATTTTAAAAACGTGGTTAGCAGTCGTGGCGCAGATGCACAAGTATGTAAACACGACTGGTTATGGTTCGATCCCCACTCGAGGAAATGAAATATTTAATGTTTAAATTTATTCGCTCTGGTTCGAGGCAAAGCGCGGCGTTGAGATCCGTCATTCAACACCCAATGCCTCTAGAATTCGGTAGAAAAAGAGGAACGGAGTGCCTTAACACTAGCATGAAGTTGAAAAAAAAAAAGTTTGTGGGCAGAAAAACACATGGAATCGATAATCGATTCAAATAAATCCATCTAGTTCCGACATAAAAAGACCCATATCAATAAAAAAGTCTAAACCAGTATGAACAGGATAAAACTGGCCGTGGCTTAAAGCAAAATAGTATTGAAGCTTACCTTTACTTCATATATCTATGGCTCTATTCGTCTCCATGCAATTGTTTGATTGGATACGATTGAAAGATTTAAGTTTTAAGTTAAGTTCCGCTGTGGAACTTATTTATATTAAAAGAGTTCCTTCATCCGGTAAAAAAATCAAAAGTTAATACAGAACGGCACATTATAATCAACGAAATTAATAAAAATGTATAATAAATAATTAATTCTGTCGTGACACAGGGGCAAAAGCGTACGACTGTAAGCGCGACGGTTGTAGGTCCGATTCCCATTCGGAGGAATGAAATGTTTAATGATTTAATTTCATCGCTCTAGTAACAAGGCAAAGTGCGGCGTTGAATTTCACCTCTCAACAAGCAATGCAAGAATTCAGTGGAAATTGGGAAACAAAAGTGTAAGTGATAATTGATATATGTGACAAATTATTGTATATTTATCTTCTGATATTTATAAGCAAATATTTTAGAAAATATTTTAAGCGTAGTCGAATATGAGCCCGCGCCAAAAAATTCCATCCTGTTCCATTTTTTTTACAAAAATCAGCTTGACGCTGTACCCCGCACACAGCAGGCTAGGCAGAGGGAGCCTACTACCTACCTACTGTTAACACACTCCATTCCTCACTTTCCGTCAAAGGAATTGAACGGCACCAAAGCGAAGAAATGGAAGTATACATTTAAATAAATATTTTTCTTTAATCGAGCCCCAAGCAATGATAATAAAAAAAAAAACCTTTGACATACAAAAAGGCAGAAACCACTTGAATACTCAATTTTTTTATTATAATAAAACAAACAAATAAATATTTAATCGAAATGAATAAATAATTTACATTAAATAAATATAAACACATTCATATTTATTGAATACGCTATAGAAATTGATAGCTGGCAGGCTATTTACCAATATTAAGTATTTTATTGTGCATAAAAATATTAATGATTTTATCTTTGCCTTAACAGCAATTGTCCCAATGCAAAAAAGCATGCTATGATCGCGGGTTCGATGCTTTCGCAGATGAATCATATTAATTATAAATTATATTTTTTTATTTTTTAGCCCGGTAGCGTTATGTTCCGCTTCCATTCAAAGTCGTTAAAGGTGATATAAGTAAATAGTTTTTGCACTAATTTGATATTTTACAAAATTTCAGATTTCTTGTATTTTTTTAGCTTTACATTGTATCCCTAGCTGGGTGGGCAGAGGGAACCTGTTAAGATACTCCGATCACATCAAGACACTGCCGTTCCCAACTTACCACCGAATGCTAGAGGCATTGTGTGTCGAGTGGCGAAACTCACGTCACGCTTTGCCTCGTTATCGTTACCAGAGCAAGGGAAAAAAAACATTTGCTCGAGTGGGAATCGACCACAAAACCTGTCGCGTTTGCAGTCACACGCTTGTGCCTCTGCGCCACGACAAGCCCTATAAATACAAAATAGTTCAATAAAAACTAAATGATAAGAAAATAAGACTAACACACCAATTTATTTAGTTTTAATTTATATTGAATGAACCTTCTAAATAGATTGTTAAGGTAAGTTTGCACCGGAATAGTGTCTGTTAATGCGGTCGGAATTGTAAATAATGTTCTAATTAAAATACAACTGGACGAAATGTTTCACCTAAACTCATTAACTTTATATGTATTTTCAATAGAGTGCCAGATTTTAGGAATGAAATAAAAAGTGGGCAGAGGGAACCTACTGTTAAGATACTCCGTTGCCCATTTTCCGCTGAATTTTCGAGACATTGCCTGTCAAACTCAATGTCATGGGGATCAGAGCGGAGAAATGAAAATAAATTGAATATAATTATTACCTTCTTTTAGAAATTAAAAAAAAATTTTTTTTTCACCTTCATGCTTTATTCCGCATACGAGTATAACATTGTGGGCAGAGAGAACCTAGTGAACGTTCCGTTCTCCTTTTTTGTCTAAGTCGAAACAATGTACATTTGCAGGCGGGACTTAACGCCGCTTTTATAATAGATATAGAAATTTATAAAAAAAAACAAGCCTAAACCGTTTTTGTTATTGATATTTGTTACTAAGCTCGTCTATAGTCGTTGAGGCTAATGGGAATGTAAAAAATGTATGCAAATGACACATTTCAGTGGTAACTCCAAATGTTAAAAACGTTATTTTCTCTTTCTTATTTCTTTCTCAACGTTTCATATTTCTCACGTTTTTGTGAAATATATTTTATTTTTTTTTAGCAGGGTAGGCAGGGGGAACCTGAAAACCTAGTGTTAAAACACTTCTATTCCTCTCTTTCCTCACCTTCTTCCTCTGGAGACAAATGGTGTCACGCTTTGTCTTATTATTAACTAGGAAATTAAAATAATTCTTTCCCCCGGATTTCATTCATTCATTAATGATACTATTGGTTATTATTAAATTAGATATTATAGATTTATATTTTAAAAGTGAAAGGTGTGAGTTTGATCCTCTTTAGAGGAAATTTGTATTTTAAAATGTGTCCCTCTCAAGAAACACCAGTTAAGTTCACCAACTTAAGCACATACCACCAGCACAAGTATTTCTTATTCTTGTAATAAAACAAATGCAACTAAAGACTTTAATCTAAAAATTATTTCAAATAAAATGTAAAACCAGACAACATATTTTTTGTAGCTCCGCCCTCCACCTCCCGCTCTTTCGGATATGGCGTGTTGGGTGGCGGTCCCTTGACAAACCAGCGGGGACGCACTGGTGCGCGTCGCATTGAGGGGACGCCCTAACAGTGCGCTCTCTCGAGATGCACGTGGCGGATGAAGCGTAATTTACCGTAGCGTTTGGCGCTCCGTTCTCTCTGACTACCCCGCTAGGGATAAAGCGTGAAGCTAACTAAGTTACTAATTTTTTTTTTCAGATTTCTCAAAAAAAAAATTGATAACTTCCTGTTTTCCAAACGATCGACTCGCTATCAACCCAGAAGATAGCAATTATAAACTTGCCACCATAATTAAGCTTCAAAATCAAATTATTCTACCTTAAAAAGTTGACCTGAACTGAAACAAATTTTGCTCCAACAAACCTTCACTAAATCCCGCGTGTATACCGTAAAAGGGACTTTTAGAGTATTGACAAGTTTCGCTGACGGATTTCGGTGAAAATTTTAATTAAATATCGTCTCTAAGCTCCACTAACTTTCTGCCTCTTCACAGAACCGAACTTACAAAAGTTACCACTATTTTTGAAATGGTTTCAACTTATTAAAGTAGTATAATAATAGAAGTTTAGTGTTACTTACTTTGATTTTAATGGGACTTTAGCTAATTTGTACTTTATAGATGAATTATCTCTAATAGTAAATATAATTATGTTTTATGATAGAAAATAGATTTTTAGGACAAGGTATTCAAAAATGTTTTACAATCGAAAACTATGATCACTCTGTGCTGACTTTTATTTTCGTTAAGATGATTACCGACTTTACTATTATGAATTGATAATTTAATTTAAATGTTTATTGTAAATAATAATTAATATTTATTCTAGACCCTCGTGGCACAGCGGCACAGTGTCTGTGGTCTATGCGCAACGGGTTCAATTGCCATGGGGTTATTTCCTCGCTCAGTTCCGTCACTAAACACGCAGTGTTTCAAAAATTGAGCAGAAAATAGGAAATTGAGTGTGTTAACAATAACTTTCCACTGCCTTGTCTGCCATATCTATATATATAAAAGGACTTGTGCTGACTGACTGAGGTAAGACGCACGCAGAGCCGTAACCGCTGATGGTAAAAACGTGAAATTTGGGCAGATGTTTATTTTCATATTCTGGACATCCACTAAGAAGGGAATTTGAAAAATTTTAACCCTAAATGGATGAAATAGGGGTTGAAAGTTTGTATGGAAAAAAAATGTAATCTGCACCGATTTTTATAAAATTTAAAATTCAGAATCTTAAAAATATTTGATTGAACACGTGTTTCATGGTTTTTAAGAATTCACCCCCTAAGGATTCAAATAAGGGGTTGAAAGTTTATATGGAAAAATCTTTAAATTGCCACCGATTTTTATAAAAATTTAAATTCAGACTGTTAAAAATATTTTATTGAACGTGGTTTTTTTAGAATTCACTCCTAATAAGCGGGCGAAGCCGCGCGCGCCCTCTAGTATGTACATGAAAGTAAACAAAAAAAATTAAGAAATTAAATAACCATCAAAATAGGTTAACCCAGTCAAAAGTTCTGAGGTAACAAACATTAAAAACAATACAGTCGAATTGATAACCTCCTTTTCTTACAAAAGTCGTAAAAATAGGCGGTTTTTAAGCCCTACAACATGGGTTTCAATCAAAATCATTCACTACGACGGTGTCAATAACTTTTCATAGGATTAATAAAGCTTGTTGGCAGTCGTGGCGCAGGGCCACAAGAGTGTAACTATAAACGCGACTGGTTGTGGGTTCGATCGTCACTCCAGAAATTGAAATAATAACATTTTAATTTAATATTTGATATTTTAATTTAATAATACTTAATATTTTAATTTCTTCGCTCTAGTGTCAAAGCAAAGCGCAGCGTTGAGTTCCGCCACTCATCACGCAATGCCTCCAGAATTCAGTGAAAAATGAAGAATGGAATGTCATTACACTTGGTTCCGTCTGCCTATGCTGCTGTATGCTGGATACACCGTGAATCTAAAAAAAATAAAGTTATAGGCAGAAAAACACATGGAATCGAAAATCGATTCAAATGAATCCGTCTAATTCCAACATGTAAAAGACCCATATCAACGGAAAGTCTAAACCAATATGAACCAGATAAAACTGACCGTGGCTTAACGCGACTCAAAATAGTATTGGGGCTTACAAAATATCTATGGCTCTATTTGTTTCCATGTAATTGTTTGATTATGTCTTAATATATCGAAAAATCGACAGAAAATGGGAAACGGAAATGATAGTGATGCGCCAAATATTCCAATTCCGTTGCGCTAAAATTGTTATACGTTTTCTAAAAAATCTTTCTCTTTGCTAAGTATGATTTGTACTTTAAAAATGTTAACTAAAGTTAGAAAATGTATTGTGCTCACAAAAGGTCACAACCACTCGACCACTCACATTTTCACTTATTTATAATGACCAACAAATAAATGTTTATCAATAAATATTTATTAGTTGGTCATTATAATAAGTGGCCTTAAGGCCAGTCGTGGCGCAGCGGCACGAGGTGCGACTGTAAAACCGATTGGTTGTAGGTTCGATCCCCACTCGAGGAGATGAAATATTTGCTTAAATTTATATTTCCATTTCTTCGCTCTGGTGTCGAGGCAAAGCGCGGCGTTGAGTTCTGCCACTTGACACGCAATGCCTCCAGAATTCGGCAGAAAGTGGGGAACATAGCGTCTTACACTAGGTTCCCTTTGCCTACCCTGCTGTGTGCGGGATACAGCGTGAAGCTGAACAAAAATAAATATTTTATCGAAATGAATATTTAATTTATGAACATTTAATAAATATAAACACATTAATATTTATTGAATACGCTATAAAAATTGATAACTGGTGGGCTATTTACCAATATTAAGTATTTTATTGGAAACTAGCGACCCGCTCGCGGCTTCGCCCGCTTTAACTACTGAATTATTCATATAATGTACCTATGTTTGCAAAGCACTTAAGATTATTAATGTGAAAATTATTGAAACCTTAATGCAACCCACATTTTCGTAGCTCCAATAAGGATGTTCCAATTGTTTAAAAAAACACACACCTGAACAAAGGACACAAACAACAGAAAACTTAAGCAAAAAAAATTATAAACAACAGACTACCTACTATTCTCTTATCCAAAAATACTTAAACGAAAGATGTAACCAACAATGCCGCGTCGAAATACATTATAATTATTGGATAACTCCAAAATACGTGCAATCGCTTCTAAATTTACTTTGCTATAGAGCCAGGCGCAGAATTGAAGCATTCTCTCGTCCATCTCCGTAATAGCTCCGAACGACATCTGGGCGTTGGTTCCATGGCCGTGGTCTCAAGCGATAACCTGCTCTAGAGCAGACACAGAGAGAGGCGTGCAGGACGGGATTGGAAAGATTATCAAATGCCATCTAGGCGGTCAACTCAGTCAGGTGAGATCTTCGGTTTCCTGAGGGACGACCAAGGATCTATGCAAGGCTCATGAGTCGCATTTGGAGGAGGATAGAAAGTCCCTCGGAAGTCATCTGACGTCTGACCTCGGGTGGCCGGATATGCCACGGAGTGCTGCTCCTTAGGTGCAGGTGACCCGATACATTGGCGCAGTGGAATGCGTTGGACGCGAGACGACCAATGTGTACCTCCACGCTTTTTATTTTTAAGTTGCGGTGATGCGTGGTGTTTCTCACGTAGTATGGCGCCTGCGTCACTCGACGGAGGATGAGATTCTGGACCACCTGCAGAATTTCTCGTTGAGTGATACTCGCTAGGGCGATGTGATGTCATCAGTGTATAGTGCGTAGAGAGCAGGTGACAAAATGCTGCCCTGGGGAACAACGGCAGCGATCGAGTTGCTGCTATACTTCGAACTCTTAACTCTCAAGCTAAATGTCCTGTCACTGAGGCAGGGAGGCAAAGACATGCGCGACGTGCTGAGGGGTGCCGGCTCTGAGCACTTAATGAAGTAGGTCCGGGTGCCAGACGTAGTCGAATACGCGTACTACGTCGAAGAAGACTGCTATTGCTCTCTCCTTTCGGTTGATCGCTGTTACGGCGTAGTGAAACCAGAGTAGTATACCCGCTCGCCAAACTGCTCGCTTCGTGGGTGGATGTGCGCCTGGAGAAGTGAGAGGAATAACTTCTCTTGAACATTAAATGGCCAAGATAACTCATATACTTATTTATACACTGAGAGTAAGGGATAATATGAGGCGATATAGCTTTTCTCTAAAACTATTTTTAATTTCGAAATATTGTAAAAAGCAAAATTTATCTTTGTTTAACGTAGAAAATTAATAACTTATTTAAAAGGGTAAGGATTTATATCATTATTGACACACATCCCTCTCAATAAGTAAATATATTTAAACTACTATCTAATTTCCGTCTCATATACGCTTTCATTACTAAGGTTTAAACGATTTTTATTTGCATTTCTTGTTCTACGACCTATATTTGAACGACTTTGTCGTGGTATAATTAAATTAAACACATTTCCTATGTTTAAAAGGTAAAGAAAATAATAAAAGAACAGAAGAAGAGTAAACAAAATAAACAACAGGATACTTAAACGCAAGAAATGATAAACAAAAGCCTACCCAGTAGGTTAGGTTAGGTTCTCTTAAACTAAAATACTTATACGGAAGAAATTATGAACAAAAGACTACCTACTATTCTATTAATCAAAACAGACGAAACTAAATATATTAAACTCCAATTATGCAATACGTACAATCGCATCTACATCTACTTTTCTACAGTACAGAGGCAGGCGGGCGCGGCGGACGCGCTTCTATAAGCAAAACGTCGCGGGGCGCGGGGGTACGCATGGCGTGTGGCGAGCCGTTTCAAAGCAAGGTTTTTTTGATATTGTAACAACTTCTAAAGTACTTATTAAAATGAAAAACAGTAAAAGACAGTTTTGATCTACATTAAATGGCCAACGTAACTAATATACTTATTTATATGCTGAGAGTAAGGTAATAAATGAAACTTGCGCCAAAACTGCGGTTTACAGCCGGCGTGATGTGTCAACAATTAAATGCGTTTTTCTCTAAAACTATTCGTAATTTCAAATTAGTGTAAAGATCAAATTTTATCTTCGTTTAACGTAGAAAATTAATAAAGTATTTAAAAGGATAAGGATTGATACCATTATGGACAAACATCCCTCAGAATAAAAAATATATTCAAATTACTATTTTTAGACAGAAATATGCTCACTGTATGTTATCCTTAGAAGATACGAATATGCTGTCGCTGACTTTTTTGTAGATCTTATTAAGAGGAATAATACTCTAGTGCATTGTTTTCATGTAGGACTTACCATTAAAGCAGCGCATGCGTGAAAGTGTCTCAACGGGTAGGACTTTATACACATTTATCATATTTATGTCAAATTACAATAAAATATACATATAATAAACCATATATAATCCTTCCCTGAGAAATAACCTACATAATGGTGAAAACCACATCAAAATCCGTTGGGTGGTTTAGAAGAAGATAACGTAGAAAGGCCAGACAGAGAAAAAAATCGTTCTTATTTTATAATATATAGAGATAGAGAAGAGATAGAGATAGAGAAGAGATAAAAATATTAATGATGCTATCGTTGTCCAAATGCAATGGTCGCGGCTTCGATGCTTTCTCACATAAATGGTTATATTAATTAAACATATACATTATAATTTTTACTTTTTCAGTCTTGTGGCACTCCCTATAGTGGTCTTATGTTGTATTTAAAAAAAAATTGCACTAATTTGATGTTATATGTAAAAAACGCAATGATATTTAACTAAATTATCATTTTCTTATACATTTTTTTACTTAAATGTATCCCGCACATAACAGGGTAGGCAAAGGGATTCTGCGAACTTTCCTCCGAACGTTACAAGCCTTCCAAATTGAGTGGCAAAACTCAACACTACGCATTATCAAAGCAAGAAAATAAAAAAAATAATAAATATTTAATTTTCTCGAGTTGAAATCGAACACCCAACCTATCGTGCTTATAGTTACACGCTTGTGCCTCCGCGCCACGATGGGCCTCATAAATTCAAAATAGTTCAATAAAAACTAAAATGTCCAATTAAAATTTAAAAAAAAAATCAGCTTCACGCTGTATCCCGCACACAGCAGGGTAAGCAGAGGGAACTTAGTGTAAGACACTCCGTTCCCCACTTTCTGCCGAATTCTGGAGGCATTGCGTGTTAAGTGGCAGAACTCAACGCCGCGCTTTGCCTCGACACCAGAACGAAGAAAAGGAAATATAAATTTAAGTAAATATTTCATCTCCTCGAGTGGGGATCGAACCCACAACCAGTCGGTTTTACAGTCACACTTTGTGCCGCTGCGCCACGACCGGCCTCCAATTAAAATAAATTCTAAAAAAAAGACTCAATTTATTTAGCTTCAATTTAAATTGAGTGAACCTTCTAAATAAGTCGTATAGGTAAGTTTACTCGGCACAGTCTGTAAAAGCGGTCGGAATTGTAAATAATGTTCTGATTAAAATACAACTGAACGAAATGTTTTAACCTAAACCGCATTTATACGAGATGCTATTTGAAATCACTTTATATGTATTCTCAATAGTGCGCCAGATTTTAGGAACGAAAAAAAAACAGTTTTTTTTTAAGATACTCCGTTGCCCATTTTACGCTGAATTTTCGAGACATTGGCTGTTGAACGGCGGAACTCAACTTCACAGCACAACACACATAACAAACCTAAGCCGTTTTCGGTATCGATATTTGTCTATAGTTGTTGAGACTAATAGGAATGTATAAAATGTATGCAAATGACACATTTCAGTGATAACTTCAAATGTTAAACGTCATTTTCTTTCCTATATCTTCCTCAAAGTTTTATATTTCTCATGTTTTTGTTAAATATGTTTATTTTTTTTAGGTTCACGCTGTACCTCGCCCATAGCAGGGAAGGCAGGGGGTACCTAGGAACCTTAAAACACTTCGTTCTCATTAAGACACTTCCCTTTCCCTCTTTCCTTCGAATTCTGGGAGCATTGTGTGTCGCGCGTTGTTATTAGCTAGGAAATTAAAATAATTAATTCCCCCATTTCATTAATGTCACTAATGTTAATTAATAAATTAGATACGAGCAATTGGATTTAAGCTTCAGAAATGAAAGGTGGGTACGACCCTCTTTTGAGGAAATTCGTATTTTAAAAGATTTTCATTTTATGAAACACTCAAGGTTCCCCCCAACAAGTACTTCTTATTCTGCTAATAAAAAAGTGTAGCTAAGATCTCTAATCTAAAAAGAATTTCAAATAAAAATATAAATATACATAGGAAGTTAGTTATAGTTACCTCTATATATACAAATATACATATGTGACCAGTCGTGGCCTTCAGGATTCGGCAGAAAGTGGGGAACAGAGTTTCTTAACATTAGGTTCCCTCTGCCTACCCTGCTGTGTGCGGGATACAGCGTGAAGCTAATTTAATTTAATTTATATATACATATGTACGAGTATTCCCAAAGAAAGTAATTTATTAACCGTTTATTTGCACGATACGATAAAGCAACCTTACGTGTCGCAATGAGCTTGTGAATACTGTAGAAGGCAGAATAAACAAATTTTCCCCTAATAAGATAGCAGTCTCTTCTATTTGTTTTGAAAATATAATATGTATGGTCTGGTACAAAAATATAACGTACAAGACTTACTTTTAATATGAAATAAAAGTGTATTTTTTTTAGGTTCACGCTGTACCCGCACACAGCAGTGTAAACAGAGGGGACCTGGGAACCTTGTGTTAAGATACTCCGTTACTATTAAAACACTTCCGGTCTCCACGTTCCGCCGAATTATGGGAGCATTGCGTGTCGAGTGGTGGACTTCAACGCCACGCTTTGCTCCGACACCAGAGCGAAAGAATAAAAATATTAAATATTTTCTGTCCTCTAGTTGAGGTCGTACCTACAACTCAGTGTCTTAATGAGAACGGAGTGTCTTGACACTAGGTGCGCTGTGCCTACTCTGCTATGTGCGGAATACAGCGCGATGCTAAAAAAGAATGTAATATAAATGTTATCATAAGTAGTTGATAATACTTAAATTCATAGTATGGAGGTTTCGATTTAAGTAATTTAAGACGAATTTATTTTTATTTTTATTTTTTTTTATTATAAGAGCTAATTCACAATAGGTATTTGCTACGCAGAAATCGAACATATTACATATAGTGAGGCCAGATGTGGCGCAGCAGCACAATGTGTGACTGTAAAATCGACTGGTTGTGGGTTCGATCCCCACTCGGGGAAATGAAATATTTATTTACATTTATATTTTCATTTCTTCGCTCAGGTGTCGAGGCAGAGCGCGGCGTTGAGTTCCGCCACTCAACACGCAATGCCTCCAGAACTCGGTGGAAAGTGGGGAACGGAGTATCTTAACACTAGGTTCCCTCTGCCTACCCTGATGTGTGCGGGATACAGCGTGAAGCTGATTGTTAACTTATGTAGTTATATATAATACGTTCGATTTGTACTAAGGATTCACTTTTACAGTAATGGAATAAAAGACAATGAAAAACTACTTTACTTAATAAAACAAATGATATTTAAACGAGTCGAATAAGCAAATGAAGAAATCTAAAGAAAATGTTGACTTAAGAAGACATTAATATTAATTAGAAAAGTAAAATGATATAATATATTCATACAATAACACAAATGTACTGGAAAATATTCAAGATAGACTCGTAATATTTGTTTATTATTTAATGTAGGTAGTAAAATATTTTAAAATATTTTTCATAATGACTAATGGCCGTCGTGGCACGGCGGCACACCATCTGATTGTAAACGCGACGGTTGTGGGTTCAATGAATGGGAGCGATGAATTATTTATAATTTCACATTCAGGGTAAAAGATGTGAGTCGTAAGTGTGATAAGTAGAGACCTCGGTTGACCTTCGAAAACACAGTATCAAAAATACTGGAGGAAGGTCACGCAAAAAACATGAGGACCCCCTGCATGTATGAAGAGGTTGATAGTGGACGAGGCGAAAGAGGTATGTGGAGACTGTAGCGTTTCGTTAGCGCTCTATTCTCTCTTACTACCCCGCTAGCAATAAAGCGTGAAGTTAAGTTAAGTTTATGGAACAAGACATTGAGTTCCACTCTTCTTCACACATTCAATGTATCTAAAATTCGGCGCTGCGTGGGGAACGCAGTGACTTAGCACTAGGTTCCCTCTTCCTACCCTGCTATATACGGGATACAGCGTGAAGCTATAAAAAGATACTAGCAATACGCTGTATTTAACAAAATATATTGCCTATAACTCTTAGTTGATCCCATGGTTCGATCGTCGATTCAAACGTCAAGGACATGACTCACGGTCGTAATGTATCGGTACAGTTACTGCACTTTTATATTTTTAAAATTTTTTGTGGTAGGTATGGAAAATTTAACTATTTAATATTTCCCATTTTATTCTATATTTTTGGGATATTTAAGTAAAAAATGTCGCGATGCATGCATTTTTTGGATATTTTAATCTCGCTACGTTCAGATCAGACGTTCGTACGTTTTCTAAATAAATTACAAATATAGTAAATTAAATATATCATTTCCTCGAGTGGAAATCGAAATCACATCCTGTTGCATTTACAGTCACACGCTTGTGTCCCTACCCCACGACTCGCCTGACTGACTGCTTACGGTTATGTGTTAGTATTTTTACTTCCTCGCTCTAATAACAAGACTAAGCGCGGCGTTGAGTTGAAGCGGAAAAAATAAGCTGCTTATTTTACTTACTTAGCCTTATTAAATTTCCACATTTCCCGAGTATAATTTCCCTATTCCCTAGGCCAGTCGTGGCGCAGCGGCACAAAGTGTGATACCGACTGGATGTGGGTTCGATCCCGACTCTAGAAGATGAAATATTTACTTAAATTTATATTTCTATTTCTTCGCTCTGGTGTCGAGGCAAAGCACGGCGTTGAGTTCTTACACTCAACACGCAATGCGTTTAAAACTCATTGAGTTGTTGAGTGGCAGAATTCAACATCAACATCAGAATCCGCCAGAAAGTGGAGAACGGAGTGTCTTAGCACTAGGTTCCCTCTGCCTACCCTGCTGTGTGCGGGATACAGCGTGCAGCTGAAAAAAGAAATTCCCTATTATTTAAGAAGAATTGAGTGACTCCATGCCCCACTCCCTAACTAATTACGACACATGGTGTATTAGTTGTGTTGGTTGGATGACATGCCCAATACTTTGTTATATCTTACATGAACCTTTCCCCCGAGCTAAAATCCAACTCACAACCGTCATACATTCAGTCAGACACTTTCGCACAGTGCCATTGGGGTATCAATTTTACTGTATTAATTTACTTGTATTTACTTGTATGTACATGTAACATTATATAGTAAAGTCGATTTCTAATTCCGTCGCCGACAATAGCAGGCTGTGACCGCAAGTCAAGTCGTCGGAGGATATTATTTCCAGCGGTATAACTTCTTATCGCTTCTAATTTGCTATGATATTGTTGTCTGTGGCTTTTAATTAAAAATGTTGATATTAATAATAAAGAATGGTACAAAATATTGCTTAGAATTATTGTGAATCGAGATATATTAAATAAGAAATGCATAAAAAAACATAGTGATATATTTTTTACATTTTTAAAGTGTTACTCCACACTTGGGAAAGAAAAATACTTATTTAGAAAATGTATAAAAATATGAACGTAGCGGGACTCGAATCCGCGCCTCCTGTAAACCGATCGGTCGCTCGGCCTGGTCGGTTTCCACGAGGCGCGGATTCGAGTCCCGCTACGTTCAATTTTTTATACAGCTTCACGCTGTATCCCGCACACAGCAGGGTAGGCAGAGAGAACTTAGTGTTAAGACACTCCGTTCCCCACTTTCTGCCGAATTCTGGAGGCATTGCGTGTTGAGTGGCAGAACTCAACGCCGCGCTTAACCTCGACACCAGAGCGAAGAAATGGAAATAAAAATTTAAATAAATATTCCATCTCCTCGAGTAGGGATCAAACCCACAACCAGTCGGTTTTACAGTCACACCTCGTGCCGCTGCGCCACGACTGGCCTCAATTAATTTTTATACGTTTTCTAAATAAGCACATGATGATATATTTTATTTGTGTCCAAGCTGTCTTTCATTTATAATGAATTAGTTAATTTTATACTTTAATTTCGATTAATCCATTAATTTAATGGTAACAAGAAAAAGTGCAGCGCTGAGTTCCGCCAGTCGACACGCAATGTCTCGAAAATTGGACAGAAAGTGTAAAACGAGTGTCTTACTATTAGATTCCTACAGCAGGGATGCTGCGTGCGGGACAGCGTGAAGTTAAACAAAAAAGAGAAAGATACTTTCTAAATCATACTTTTGTCTATCATTGAAGCGTCCCTCACCAAGTGATAACGTAAGAAGTAAACAGACGTACCGCCGACTTTATCACAGAGATAAAGCTGGATTACTTAGAGAAGGCAATTTATACGATATCTTATTTGTTTTTACATACAAAACTTTTAGGTTTCTACTAATTTTATTTGTGTGTGCGTATTTGTGTGTATAATGAAATGAATAGTCTTCGTTAAGTTGAATAAGATTTTATAAGATATAGACAAGTGTGCGACTGTAAAAGCGACAGGTTGTGGTTTCGATTCCCCCTCGAGGAAATGAATTATTCAAAATTTTCATTTCTTCGCTCTGGTAACGAGGCAAAGCGCGGCGTTGAGTTCCGCCACTCAACACGCAATGCCATCAGAATTGCACGGAAAGGATTGTCTTAACCCTAGGTTCCCAGGCGCCCTCCCTCCACCTACCTTGCTTGCGTGAGGCTAAAAAAATGAGATAAAATAAGAAATCCCTAAGACATCAAATCTATTTCATGAAATCCGAAACAAATTTACTTATATCGTATACATAAAATTTAAAACATAATCATTCTTCATAACCTGAGAAAAATCACGCAATATTTCCTACTTTACCAAAACAGAGATGGCTGGTAGTAAAATATCTAGAAGTTTACGTTATAAGAACCTTTTATTGCTGTCTCCGCATTAATCGGAACGTGAAATGTGTCGTAAAAATATTACAAAATATATTTTATACTTGTTTTATAGTGCTCTATAAAATGTGTAAATTGAATAGCCCGAAGCGGTGTAATATTATTTTTCATAAATATGTACATACATAAACTTGATTTTGTTTTGTTTTCGAATAATAAGAGAATTATTGATATTTGTAATGCTTAGTTAGGTTTTGGTATTTTTTTTTTTTACCTTCACGCACATAGCAGGGTAGGCAGAGGGAATTTGAGAACTTAATGTTAAGACACTCCATTCCCCATTAACATATATCCGTTCCCCACTTTCCACCGAATTCTTTGAGCATAGCGTGTTGAGTGGCGGAACTCAACGCCGCGCTTTGTTACCAGGGAGAAGTAACGAAAATGCGGTGTTGCGATCTGCTAATGAATACGCAACGTCTCGAAAATTAGGCAGGAAGTAGGATAGTGGAGTGTCTTAATACTATATTCCCTGCTATGCGGAAAAACAAATAATGTGCTGAATTCTTAAGACCAGATAACAATTTAAGGCCAAGAAACATTTATTAACATTTTTTTTT
This sequence comes from Heliconius erato x Heliconius himera, assembly GCA_013421005.1. Lineage (NCBI taxonomy): Eukaryota > Metazoa > Arthropoda > Insecta > Lepidoptera > Nymphalidae > Heliconius > Heliconius erato x Heliconius himera. Next base: position 46,910 of record JAATLQ010038205.1, on the reverse strand, counting down.
AGCTTAAACAAAATATGAAAATATTTATGAAAATTAAAACTAAAAGTTATTATTAAGTTACCTGTTAAATCTGATCTATTAATGTCTAATGATAAAATTTACTTTGACCTACAATTGAACCAGCGACCACAACATTTAAACCATTTATTAATCACACCACCACTGCGCTAAGAAATTGGCAAACAGCAAAATATACTTATTAAGTTGCTTATTTTGAAAATAAACCTTAAGGCGGATAAAAAGTGTTTTCCTTAATAAAAAATATTTACATGATCTTTTTTAAGTCCTTATTATCTTTTATTCTTTTGTGAAAACTTTTTCCCCAAGAAATATAATGTTCGAATTTAAAAAATCTTCAAAAATATTTGTATCTTCGTATGACTAAATATTATATTGTTAAATTACAGAGGTCCTCGTGGCGCAGCGGTATAGTAGCGTCTGATTGTAAACGCCACGGTTGTGAAGTCAATTCCGACTCGAAGTATTTTTTTTTTATATTTTAATTTCTTCACGTTGAGTAGCCTGCGAGATATGCGGGATACAGCGTTAAAAAAATGGATTATACATTGAAAAGCTAATTTAGTAAGGTACAAATGATATATGACTTTGAGACCATTTTTCATAAAAACAAGTATAAAATATATTTTGTTTATTACAATATATTTTGTTTATTACAATATATTTTGTTTATTACAAATACAATATGTCACTTTTATAGGGCTCCGTATCCAATAATTGTATAAGCGTCAAAAGGTAAAAACCCAATTATATATTAATTATGGAAGCATTGCGTGTTGAGTGGCAGAACTCAACGCCGCATTTTGCCCCGACCCGAGCGAAGAAATGGAAATATAAATTTAAATAAATATTTCATCTCCTCGAGTGGAGATCGAACCCACATCCAGTTGATTTTACAGTCATACTTTGTGCCCTGGCGCCACGACTGGGATCAAAAAAGTTTTTATTATTATTATTACATCTTGCCTTATTATCAAAAGGAACAGAAAATATTGAATTCCCCCGAGTGGGAATCGAAGCCGTCACGTTTACAGACACACATTGTGCCACGACAGTCTCTACAGATAATACGCTTATTGTTTCATATGAATTATATTTTTATAAATACCCCCATAACAATCTATGAAATATCGATAATGGTCTGTATAAAATTGATTCCCTTATCGCAACTTGATTAAATTCCAATAGCAAATAAAAAGCCAATTTTTCCTCCGTTTATTGCGATCCTTTATATAAATCCGCACATTTTAAAGGGTACCAGGAAAATTATATATAGCCCCCAATAACTGTTCTAATAGTATTTGTTTTTGTTCAAAATTTATAGGGATTTTATCTGTAAGTATATTTGAATTATTCACGATTTTAACGAATTCCGTTCTTGGTTGAATTTTTAAGACATATCTTGTTTACTAGAAACTATCTATCTTTAACATACGATAATAAAGATATACTATAATACTGCATCTTAAAGATAAATAGTTTCTTCTAATCGATTCCAGTCATTTTGTTTCTTAGATTCTGTTAGGAAAATTGAGGCGTTGAGTTCCGCCGGTTTGTTCTCTAGACGAAATTGCGGTACGAAGTGATTTGCCACAAGTCTACATATATATGGTTAATGATAAATATTACTATAATAAATCTATCGTTTTAAGTAAACGCGTCATATAAAATAATGTCGATATAGTATTACTTTGTGTTGTAACATATTATTTGAAGTATGTCGTCTAATTTAAGCTTAAACACTAAGATATTTTAGGCATGTCGTGTATATAATCTGAAAAGTGAAAATTTACATAGAAAATCTTTATATAAATAAAATTGTAGTAAATATCTGTGATTTCAAAATAATCGTTTTTCCAAGTGCATATAATAATTTACACGATACCAAAAAAATAAACAAATAATTTCAATTTTTTTGTCTGTTTTTCTTATAACTTTTAAACAATATTTTTTTTATTTTAAATAACTTTTAAACAATATTTTTCTAATACGATATCATTTGCGAGTAAAATCAAATGAATTAGCTGCCTCCCAAGACGACCTCTAAATGTATTATTAAAAAAATTACAATAAAATATATATTCAAAAATGAAATATTTATTTAATCTTACATTTTCATTTTTTCGATCTGGTGTCGAGGCAAAGCGTGGCGTAGATTTTCGTTACTTAACACGCAATGCCTCCAGGATTCGGCAGAAAGTGGGAAACAGAATGTCTTAACGCTAGAGTCTCTCTGCCTTCCCTCCTGTGTGTGTGTGATATAGCGTTAAGCTGATTTAAGTATATTATGTGCTTACAAAACTTATTGCTGATTAGGCTATAAGGTATAAAAACCGGACAGGTGCGAGTCGGGCTGGCACACCCAGGTTTCCGTACTAAAATTGGAGGTTCCGCGTCTGAAATTCAAGCTTAGCTTTGCCAGAGCTGTTTCATGTATTACCTCATTTGAAATTTTTCCCCCTTTAAACCTATTATTTTTTAGGATTTACCAACAAATGTTAATGTTTTTCAGATTTTTTCCTAAGCTAGTACTTACCTGTAGATGCTAGCTGCCAAATTTCATAATTCTAGATCAAGCAGAAATACCCTATTAAATCTCTTTATAGTGTTAAAATACGCGTTTTTGCAATATAAGCTTCCATGTCTTTTTCTAAGTAAATGTAGAAATACGATTTTTCAGGAAATGAATGGACCGTAGATCTGAGTACATGGTTTGAAATTCAACTCGATGTCTCCAAGCGTTCTTAAGATAAGGGCTCTTGGCAGACAAACAGACAGACGGACAACAAAGTGATCTTATAACGGTTCATTTTTAAGTTAAAAGGTACAGAACTCTAATTATATTACGTTCGTTTCGATGTAACCAACTGTATCTGCGATCGAAATTACAACTTCTGGGTACTTCCATTTCACGTAGTTTTTCAAAAGTAATTTGTTTGTATTTAGCGGTGGATACCGATATGTAAAATGTTCTGTTGTATTGTCAAAATCAATTTCACATTCAAATCATGTTTTCAATTTCCAATTAAGTCAATGTTGTATTGAAATATAAAATCCATCAATTTTTATTAAGGTTTTTGTAATAAAAAATGTTACATTCTATATATTTTTAATACAAATGTAAAGATATTTTGATCTCTTATTAAAAAAATCTTTGATAGTATTTCGTCGGCTTAGAATGTATACGCTAATAGCCTAATAATCAAATTATCAGAAAAGACAATTTAAAAACATAAACGTTTAAACATAGTTATATTAAGACCTTTCCGTTTCCTATTTTCCACAGAATTCTGAAGGTACTGTGGGACGAGCGGTGGAACTCAACGCTGGGCTTGCCTCGTTGCCAGAGCTAGGACACGAAAATTTTAAGTATTTATCCTTAAAATTTTCATGTATCCTTCACTGGGAATCGCATCCACAACCTGTCGCGCTTACGGTCACACACTTGTACCACGACTAGATCAGTCGTCTCTAGAATTCGGCAGAAAGTGGTCAACGGAGTGTTTCAACACTATGTCAGACTCCCTCTGCCTACTCTGCTATATGCAGAACACAGTGCAAAAATAAAAAAAATACATATACAATTAAAAGGATTTAAAATGTCGAAATAAAGCTACACGAAATAAAATAAAGGTCGATTTTGTATTTTTATTCTACACTATCAAATTGAATAAAAATTTACGAGTACATAACGACAAAAAAAACGGATTTAGCAGATTTACACTCTAAGCCTAGAATTTAAGACTTTGTCTAAAATTTTCTAAGCAGAGAGAAAAAGTTACAGTTCTTAGCGCAGCAATCTGTTGTGCACTTTTCGCTCGAATACGAGATATTTCGAATTGAATCGCAGAACTCAATGCTACACAATGCCTCATCTAAGCGGAGAAATAATAATAACTTCCCCCTATTGTAAAACGAACCCACTATATCTCATTCACTATGAACCCACTACCATTTCACTTACTAAGCGTAAAACAGGATCTCCACTCTAGGGTATTTTATTAAGGCCTTTAAGATTTTACGTTTAAGATTTTTTGAAGAAACTTTATTATAACTTTACTATTATTAGATTTGTAATTTAGCCTTCAAAGAAGGCGACCTACTTATGATAGGTTCACAATAGGAAATTATATGACAACTTTATAGTAAAACCAAGTCTAACGATAACGTAATTAGGCAGTCAACAGCGCGATCGTAATCCCATTGTAGCCTTTGAAACCGTTAAGTCCAGAACTTCGTTACTTGATGGAAATTTTCTAAGAAGAACAATATTCAAAAAGAGTTATTTTACTTCTTTTCTTTTCGTTAAAAAATATACATAGAGATATTTTATGTGATGGAATTATTTTGGAAAGAAATATGTAATAAATTATAACAGACTATCTATCAGAATAATGTGTCATGCAACACCTTGAGAAGAATTTGGCACAATTTCAAAATTTTAAAATGTTTGCCGATACTAATAAAAGGATCTAAGGCAATCTTTGCTTTCCAGGAATAAAACATTCACAAGCATAAATTTAATCACAAAAAATTGTTGAAAATTATGTTATTAAAGGTATTATTTAAATTTGACAAGTCCAATTAGGTTAGTCAAAGCGTGGCGTTGAATTCCGCCACTCAATGCGCAATGTCTAAAAAATTCGACGGAAAATGGAGAATTCCATCTTATCAGTAAGTTTTATCTGACTAACCAACATTATGCGGGATACCGCGTGAAACTACAAAAAATCTGTTTTGATAATTTTTCTCACTTAATACTCCACTTAAACTATAAAATAGACGTTAACACTAAATTAATTTCCGCCTTATTTTTCCTCACCAAACTTATTAAAATACCTGATGATGAAAAAGTAAAAAAAACATATATATAAGCTGTTGTAGCTAAGCATAATCTATCAGTGTGATGTAAGAAAAGCTCAATGGGAGTTGACGACGTGACGCGATACATGAGTAATGGTCGTGTTCGTGTGTTTTGTAATTTATTTGTACAATGGAAAATGTTTCATTTATAATATTTGCAGAATGGCAGGTACTAGCGAGGATGTCACGGTGAGAATGTAGAAGAACGTGCTCAGCTGGTTTGGCACGTCCAACGAAAGAATGATGAAAAAATGGTAAAAAAGATTTATGATGGAAAAGTGAGCGGTAAGAGAGGTAGAGGGACACCTCAGTTGGTCAACTGAGGTGTCCCCGAAAACACAGTATTAAAGATACTGGAGGAAAGTCACGTAAAAAGCATGAGGACCCTCCGGAGGACATGTATGAAGAGGTTGATGATAGTGGACGAGGCGAAAGAGGTATATAGAGACCGTAGCGTTTGGCGCTCCGTTCTTATAGCGATAAGGCCGCCTGCTGTACATTTCATCCTTATTTGCATTTGTGTTTTGTTTTTCTTTTTATTTTGTGTGGTGTACAATGAAGTATATATTATTATTATTATTACACCGCTAGGAATAAAGTGTGAAGCTCGTTAGTTAGTTAGTTATAATATGTAAAGTAAAGGCAAAAGATCTAACTGCAAACGCGATGGTTATGGGTACAATTTTGACTCGGGGGAATGAATTATATTAATTTCCTCGCTCTGATATCTAAGCGCGGCGTTTAGCCCCAACATTACGCAATGTCTCGAGAACTGGATGGTAAGAGGGGAAGGGGGTGTCTTAAAACTAGGTTTCCTCTACATACTATATGCAGGACACAGCGTTAAACTAAAAAAAATCAAATAAGTTAATAAATAAAATATTTTAAGCCTTATATGTCTTCTATTCCTATTTTGTCTTCTTGCTATGTACTTTCACCCACTTCAACGGGTTGGCTGGAAGAAATCTCTTAAAGAGATAATTAAGAAGAACGTTCTCAGACTGTTTGGGCATTTCAAGAGAATGAGTAATGAAACAAAAACATCCCCAACTTGCCTACTCCTTAAATATAGAAAATGCATAATAGAAAAGACCATGAAAGACCATTGAAAAAAGGGGAAAATAAAATTCGTTGAGTGATAACCAGAGAAGCAGGCCACTTTGTAAAATATAACTCTAGATTCGGATTTTTCAAAATTTCAAACAAAACTTTTCTAGAACAAGAAGACGGAATAAATCTGCAAATTATTATTAGTCTAGTTATAAATTTATAACTTTTTAATTGAGAAACTTTTTCTCATCATACTTTTAAATAAAATGTTGTATTTTTATACTTTGTCCTAGCTTGCAACGAGCCCATATTCGTAATTAATATGTTAGTATTATGTAGAGTAAGTAAAGTAAATCTACTTTTAAGACATTCAGCTTCCCACTTTTTGACATTAGGTACCTGATGACATTAAGCATTGAGTGGTGGAAGTCAATACTGCGCTTTATCTAAAATCCAATGGACTTCCAGTTCCAATTTCAGTTGATTTGGTAGATACCAAGTAAATATTATACGATCCGAAATAATAAAATTTTTTATGCGGTAGAATGTTTTTACGTTCGTTTAATTTTCTTAATTAATTGGTAACTTTTGCGTCAAAAGACTTAGTTTTAACTGCTCTTTTCATATTATATTATTTTTTTATCTTTACAGCTTTTTCCACATAACACAATAAGCAGAGAGAAATGTGAAGCAAATTAAATTAACTTTCCCACTTTTAGGGTGTTTACTGTTGAGTGAGGGGCTCAACGCCGCGTTTTTTATTCTATAGTAGGATTGCCAAGGGGAACCTAGGAACCTGATGTTAGGACACTCTGTTCCTATTACGTCACTTCTGTTCACTGAAAACATTGTGTGTTGAGTGGCGGAACTCGACGCCGCGTATTTGCCTCTTCACCAGAGCGAGAAATAAAAAAATATTGAATATTTAATTTCCTCGAGGGGAGGCTTATTAGAGAGAGAGAGAGAGAGAAAATTAAAATATACTCAAATGTTACATTCACATTAAAATACTATACACTTATTATGTACCCTCCTTAAAGTACTATACTGATACATATTTATCTTTATGAACAAATCTTTTCATAATAGAAGTATTTTATATTTTATACATAAATCATATTTTTAATTTATACGAGTATAACGATGGCGACCTTGTTTTACTTAAAAATACAGTCATTTTCCACTTCATTCAAATAATATATTCATACAATATAATGATGTATGGCACTTACAGTGTCTAAAGCAAATGAAAAGTAGAACTGACTTTTCATAATGAATTCAGAACAGATGAATGGAACAAAATAATTGGGGCCAATGGAATGGTGTCAATACAACGTGTCAAGTATTATCGTCAAAAGATCGAAAAATCATCCTCTATATATTATAATAAAATTCTTTGTTTTATTTCTACATCTATTTATATAAGTTTACAAATTAAATAAAGATATTTATAATACAATGAGGATGGTGATTCATTGATGACACTGTTTCGTTACCGAATGATTGGCAGTTGATCAAAAAAATTTAATTTGGCATGAAGGTATTGTTTTACTGAGAGTAGGAGATTGATACAAGAGAGGACTTTTCGATATTCCTACGAAAATGGGAAAAACAGGTTTTTGTTTATTTTACGTCTAAACGTACGGTGAAGGTTACACGCTATTCCAGCGATTAGGTCGCTTATTGTACATAATCTTTTATTTGTATTCTTGTATGTTATTGTTTTTTTCTTTGTGTACAGTAAAAAGTTATTATTATAAGATCTTAAGGTATTAATTTTTTTTTGTCACGTCTTGTGTATTAGCTCGGGCTCTATTTTCCAGAAAATGACAAAAAAATGTTGCAGAACCTCATATCTTCTATATTGACGTATGACGTATTTACCGCATATAGTAGAATACGCAAATCGAACCTAGTGTCGCTCCCTCTTCCTCAATATATACCCTCCCTGTTCCACAATATATACCCTATTTTCGAGCGTCGTAACTCGATACATTAGCGCATAAAAATCTCGAAATATGTTGTGTGAAGGTTCTTACGATATTTTTATAAGAATTTCGAAGCTTAATGAGAAAGTTCGGCTTAATGATCAGCGTGCTGAGCCCCGTGACACCCTGCCTCTTAGTACTTCCGGGGTGGGGGGCACCCCGGAAGTACTAAGAGGCTGTACTAGAGAAAGACTACTAGAATAGACTAAGTTACCTAATGGCGATAGTTAAACATTGATTTTTTTCACGAGTTTATGTAGTAATTATATGAACGTTATACATTTTTAAAAAGCTTATTATCTCTTCATTAAGAAAATAAAATTAGTTTTTATAAAATAATTGTAATTAAAAAGAGATATCTCAATTATTAGAAGTAGAAAATTTTAACATGATCGTTTTATCAATTGGAGTTTTCACTGTTGCCGTTGCTGGCTGTCACCGTCGAGATAACTATTATAATATAATATACTATTCAAGAATTGAGGCAAAAAAATAAATCTTACGCATGTTTTTATACATTCTGATTTATAGAAAAAAAGGCAAGAAGTAGTCAATTCCCATTTTTTTACATTTCATGAATACTGGTTTATTTTTAAATAACTGACAGTCTGTTCTATAGCTCTCGGTGTCACAGGCGCCACCTGTCACTTGCCTGTCCTGTCACTTAAAACGCACGATATCGAAAATTAACCGAAAAGTGGGAACGAAGTGACACAACACTACTTACGCCATCTCTGGCTATCATATCAAATGCGGAATACAGCGTAAAAAATAATATATCTAAAAATAATATATACATTAATATAAAATCGTCTGTTCTAAATATATCTAACAATTTAGCATCACTATCTTTTCCAACGCTCAAATAAACGCTATAAACAAAACGTCCAATTTGCGGCAACAGCCAGAACGCTCTAAACAGGCTTGAACAGATTTAATTAAGATTAGGCCACCAATGTTATTTCACTTGTTGCTGTTATTTAAATAGAATCGCGCCATAAAAAAAATGCAAGGCAGCTGATATTCTTGTTCATATTGTGTTTTTTTTTTGATTCTATTAAAGCGGCTTAGGTGAGTTTTTAATTAGTTTTGTAATTTTTCATATATTTTTTAATATAAAAAATATTTTGAAATTAGCATATTCATATTCTGTATGCAAATGAGAAAAAGGTGAACTTAGGCAGATATCTTGTGTCAAGACACACACACTACGCTTGACGGAACATCGAACCTACCATCGGTTTTATAGTCATTCACTGTCCATCTGTGCGACAATAGCAGAATTTGAACGACGAAATTTCGGAAGTTGGCGGAACTCAACGCTGCCCTTTGCCTCGACACCAGAGCGAAGAAATAAATAAATATTTATTTAAATATAAAAATTATATTTTAAATTATATTTTAAATTGAGGCCGGTCGTGGCGCAGCGGCACAAGGTGTGACTGTAAAACCGACTGGTCGTGGGTTCGATCCCCACTCGAGGAGATGAAATATTT
>JAATLQ010038205.1:0-37395 GCA_013421005.1 Heliconius erato x Heliconius himera | reverse complement strand
CTGGTGTCGAGGTTAAGCGCGGCGTTGAGCTCTGCCACTCAACACGCAATGCCTCCAAAATTCGGCAGAAAGTGGGGAACAGGAGTGTTAACACTAGGTTCCCTCTGCCTACCCTGCTGTGTACGGGATACAGCGTGAAGCTGATTGATTGATTGACTGATATTTTAAATTTAAATAAATATTTCATTTCCTCGAGTGTGGATCGAATCCACAACCAGTCGCGTTTACAGTCACACATTGTACCCCTGCACTGACTGGCCTCATCTAAAAACTATAATATTCTAATATTAGTAGAGATAAACAAGAGATATTAAAGAAAATGAATACATTGCAGCTATTTTACAACACATTTTGCACTTAAAATATGAATATAAAACTCACTCTACCATAAATTGCATGAAAAATGTCCCCGACTAGAAGTAAAGAATCTAGAAGTAAAGTATGATAAAACGTCCAATAAAGTCACAAGCAGTTAAGTCAATATACATAGTCAGCAATTTTTATAAAGTTGGTACAATGTACGTATGGAAGGCTAAATCTGATCAAAAGAAAGATTTAAAGATTTTTTTTCATATAAGTAAAGGAGAACTAAGTATTTTGACACTATCTTTTCTTTTCTTACTCTCCTATGCGGCGGAGCTATACAAATAATTTAATCGTTTTCGACGCAAGCGTCAGCTAACTATTTGAATTTTTATACGTTGTGGATTCGATTCCCATTTGAATATATTATTTTTATTTATTCGTTCTGGTAACTAGATAAAGCGGAGAGCTTTCCTCTACTTACGATGCTATATGCGGGATACAACGTCAAATTGAAAAAATACTCAAACTGGAAACAAATTCACAACCGTCGTAAATTCAATTCACTTTCCAACTGATCAACTTTAGCGTCTCGTACTTTATTTTACAGTATGAATAAAAGGACACAGAACTATTTACTATATGTTGTAGAACTTTAAAACTAAAATACGATCCAGTTTATATGCTCACATATTAGAGCACGTTAACTTTGATCTAGATTTAAAAGGAAGCTTTAGTATTATAATTTTTTTTGAGGTTATATTACTCGAGTCTCAATTCGCATTTTAGTAATATTATATGTCAGATGGTGGTCCTCAATACCGCAATCCATTTTAAAAGGTCGGAGAAATATGTAAATAAAAAAAATACATTCTCCAGCATATAATACACAATTCTCAATAAATGCGTGGGAAAAGGAGTGTCTTCACACTAGCTTCCCTCTGGTTCCCTGTTATAAGCGAGATGCATCTAGAAGACACTTGTGTCATCGATTGTTTAAAAGGCTTAAAGATAAAAAGGGTTTGATTTTTTTTCGATTTAACCTTGCCTCCCATGATTGTGATATAAATAAGTTTAAAAAACACTACACGGCGTATAAAAATATACCAGATAGTTTTTTGTTTTGCTTTACGTATTACCGTATATACCGAGGTCACAAAGTGAGACTGACACTCGAGGAAATGAAATATTTATTTAAATTTATATTTTTATTTCTTCGTTCTGGTGTGAAGGCAAAGGATGGTGTTGAGTTCCGCTTCTCAACACGCAATGCACCCAGAATTCGGCAAAACGTAAGGAACGGAGTGTCTTATCGTTAAAGGGAGAGATGTGGGGATACAATGTAAAGGTGATTATTTTGTAAAAATCAGCTTCACGCTGTATCCCGCACACAGCAGGGTAGGCAGAGGGAACCCAGTGTTAAGACACTCCCGTTCCCCACTTTCTGCTAAATTCTGGAGGCATTGCGAGTTGAGTGGCAGAATTCAATGCCGCGCTTAACCTCGAAACCAGAGCGAAGAAATGGAAATATAAATTTAAGTAAATATTCATCTCCTCGAGTGGGGATCGAACCCACAACCAGTCGGTTTTACAGACACACCTCGTGCCGCTGCGCCACGACCGGCCCCAGCCGGTCGGATTATTTTGTTTATATATACCATAGTAAATAGGGCAATTACCTTTACTAATAATATATAATACCTTTACTTTAAATATTCTGTAATAGATACAGAATTTGCTATGGCAACATTGTACTTTGTATTAATTAACTGTTTATAACATTAGTTACATTAGTAGTTTGAATCTGGCAATAATAAGCGGCGTCACGTTCCAATTAATATATTATAACTTTCTTGTTTTACAGAAAGTTTTATATAATTTTTATATTACACAAAATTAAATGTACTTATTTAAAAAACCTATACAAATTCGCCGATTTTTTATGTGTTTTCTAAATACTTATTTAAAAAACGTATAAAAAATATTATTAATAAAAAAAATCTTTCCTAAGTGTGGAATAACACTTTAAAAATGTTAAAAATAAAGTAAATGTATTTAGTCATTCACAATTTACAAATTAATGTGATTAATTATTATGTATAATTAAATTAAATCAAAGCACTAGTAAAGTATCAAAGTATCCCGCACACAGCAAGGAAAGAGGAAACCTAGTGTCCGTTCCCCACTTTCCGTCGAATTCTGGAGGCATTGCCTGTTGGGAGGCGGACCTCAACGCAGCGCTTTCCCTCAACAGAGCGAACAGAGGAAAATATAAATTTAAATAAATATTCCATTTCCTCGAGTTGGGATTAAACCCACAACCAGCCGATTTTACAGTAAAATTTTTGGCCTCAAATGTACAGTTAAATTGATAATACCATATTCATGCATAACAGGGTAGGCAGAGGGAACCTAGTGTTCCCCACTTTCTGCTCAATTCTGGAGGCGTTGCGTGTTGAGTGGCAGAACTCAAAGTTGTTTTACATTTTCACAATTTTATAAATCTATTATAAGAAAATGTCCGAATCCCGGCCATATGAGATACCCACTATACCAATTTGGCGGTTTTTGCATAATTCAATAATACACAACGATATACATAAATTTGCAGTCAATAGTATTAACTAGTTTCAAGATTGATTGATTTGAAGTCAGTCGTGGCGCAGCGGCATAAAGTGTGACTGTAAAATCGACTGGTTGTGGGTTCGATCCCCACTCGAGGAAATGAAATATTTACTTTAATTTATATTTCCATTTCTTCGCTCTGGTATCGAGGCAAAGCGCGACGTTGAGTTCTGCCACTCAACACGCAATGCCTCCAGAATTCGGTAGAAAGTGGGTAACGGAGTGTCTTAACGCTAAGTTCCCTCTGCCTACCCTGCTGTGTGCGGGAAACTGATTTGAAGCTGATTAGTTCTACATAATAATAGTACATTAATAATATTTGTTTTTCATTTAGAATTGTCAATTTGTATTTTCATAACAATTCATTATAATAATAATGAAAACTATGTTTACTTTATGTGTTTGAAAATTAATTTCCAAATAATATTTGCGAAATCATAATATTTATTATTAGTTTCGTGTTTTGTGGCTTTAGTTTCTATTTTGACACGTTATGTCGCAAGTTAAAGGGGAAAGTACAGAACACAGTTTATGTGTTTGACTGTACACGCGACTGGTTGTGGGTTCGATCCCCAATCGAGGATATGAAATATTTATTTAAATTTATATTTTCATTTCATCGCTCTGGAGTCGATGCAAAGCGCTGCGTTGAGTTCCGCCATTCAACAGGCAATGCCTTGTGAAACCGGCTAAAACTGGGAGACGGAGTCTCTTAACACTAGGTTCCCTCTGCCTAGACTGCTGTGTGACGGGATACAGTGTGAAAAATCCTGTTAAATTTAGTATAATACAACTACACATATTTCATACTATAATAAAAAAAATCTAAAATCCCACAAATGTCAGGTAACAGTCATTATAAAGAATTTCATTAATTTCGTTATTCCTTTTCATACCCTAAAACTTTAGATATTCTGTTATAACGGTAGCTTTGTGAAGTGTAAAATTGTAATTGGAATTATTGAAATGTTTGATTCTCACATAGTGTGTATCACTTCAGGTTTAATTGAGAACGTGGTTATATAGGGCGTTTGGAGTTACGGTTAGTACTAACGTAAAATAATTGATAGTTAGCCGTAGTGGCGCAGGGGCACAAGGGTGTGACTGTAACGCGACGGTTGTGGGTTCGATACCCACTCGGGGAAAACCATATTATTCATTAATATTTTCATTTCTTCGCTCTGATCACCAAAGCAAAAGCTTGGCGTTAAGTTCCGCCACCCAATACGCAATGCCTCGAAAAATTCAGAGGAAAGTGAGGAGCGACATGTCTTAACACTAGGTTCCCTTTGCCTACCCTTCTATGCGTGGGATACAGCATAAAGCTGATTAATATATTTTGATTGGATAACACTTTCAACGAATAGTAGTGAAGTTAGGATTTCAATTTTACTAGTGTAATTCAATTTCTTAATTATTAGTTTATAGCTTCTGACTGTAAACATAATTATTTTGGATTCGAATATATTGTTTTCATTTTTTAGAAAGCAAAAGACGGAGTGTCTCAACACTAAGTCATATTTGCCTACCCTGCTATATGTATATGGATGGATACAATGTGGAGTTGACAAAAAAAATAATATTAAAATAATTTTCTATTTAAAAAGAAAGCTTTAGTTTTCCATCATGACATTCTCTAAAAATATAATGGCATTTTATAGCACGCTAATATTGACCGCCATATAACGAGATGCCATTTACTGATACTGCTAACATTGCTTAGCTTCACTTTTCATCAGGCATATATAATGTTAAGGCACTACGTTCCCGTAGCGGAATTTAACGCTGCAATTTATTTTGTTACTAAATGATCCATAAGAAAATTACAGTTTCCTTTTGAGCGGTAATCGAACCTACAAACGTAGCGATTACCTCAAACATTATATAGAGAGCAAGCTTCATATACGTCGCTTTGGTGATGACGAGAGTCATTAAATTAGCTTTATAGACAGAAAGATAATAGACTTCCATATATTTGAGATTTTACGAGCTTCATTAGGAAGAGTACAATTACATTGAAAGCATAATTGCACGATCACATAAATCAGATCAGGATAATAAATTACAGTTCATTTCAATTTCGAAAAAAAATAGAACTTCAGTTATTTAATGATAATAGATTGAGAGACAGAGATAAAAATTATATTTATTTATTTTAAGTTTGGGAAACATATAGAATTATAATTTAATGATAAATTTAAGGACTCATTAAACACAAAAAGAAACTAAGGCATTACACCATTAGGTTTCAACAGTCAAAATGATAATAATCGCGCTCATGATATGAACAGATAGCTAACAACAATATGGCTAGTAGAAATTCGTATTTCTATACTAATATTATAAATCTAAAGAGTTTGTTTGATAGAACGCGCTAATCTATGGAACTACTGGTCCAAATTGTAAAAATAAATTTGTATTGGATATCTCATTTATCGAGGAAGGTTTTATGGTACATTACAAATGAAAAATGTTGCATAAATTGGATAACTACCTAGCATAATACATAACTCGTAGTTGTTTTCATGAAAAACATACTAATATTATAAAGCTAAAAGGTTTATTTGATTGAACGCGCTAATCTCAAAAACTACTGAAATCCAAATTGAAAAAAATATTTATCTATTAAAAAAATATATATTTATCTATTATTTATATACATCTCACTACAATAAATAGAAGCAAAAGTAACAATGGAAAATATTTCAAAAATATTGAATATTTTAGATAGAACACTTAAGTGGATCTAGTTATAACCCACTTCAATATTTAATTTTAAACTTCCTGATTTAAAATTCCTGATATAAATATATTTATATAACGTAACCGAAAGCTGTTTAATCATAAACCCAGCATTATCGATGTACATAGCGATTAAAATGTTTGCGATGTAAATGTGCCATGATGGATTACACGTCGCACTTGATGTATGGGAATCGAGTTTAGCTAATATACGAGTACCTACGAGTATCTTACATTTCATTACTTACCAATATAGGTTTCTCCTGTGTTTGCTTGTTAAAGAATTCTCGTTCTACGACTATAATATTTTATTTTTATTACAAATTTTATATATACAGGTTCAGGCTGTATCCCGCACACAGCAGGGTAGGGAATCTAGTGTTAAGACACTACGTTTTCCACTTTCTGTAGAAATCTGGAGGCCTTGTGTGTTGAGTGGCAGAAATCAACGCCGCGCTTTTCCTCTACATTAAAGCGAAGAAATGAATTTGAATATAAATTTGAATAAATATTTCAAATACATTATTATTTAATATATTTTAATTTTATGGACCAGATAACGAAAACAAAATTTATAAATGTATTATATCCTAAGATAGATTTTCAATCGAAACCCTTAATAACGCCTCGAAATATCAATAAATAATTCAAATGCATTACCTTGACTGAAAATTTGATAAATCAAATAAATATATCAATGTCACGTTTTTTACTTCACAGAAGACAAAGAGAACCTAATGCTAAGACACTCTGTCCCCCGCTTTTGCGTAAAACGCAAAAAGGCGGAATTCAACTCCGCGCTTGATTTACCGGAGCGAGGGAGTGACAATATTTAAAATGTTATCATTTCTCCGACTGTCTATTGAACCCACAACCATCGCAATTGCAGTCACACGTTGCTCAACTACGAAAAAATACCTGCTTCATAATTTGAACCCACTATAGTAGCGTCAAGAATAAACATTAATTTTCACACTTATGGTTACGTACGTTACGTACGTTACGTACTGCGAAATATATTTAACAGAGTTGGAAGATAATAAGAAACAGATGCTGAAAGTATAATAGAGTTAATAAGGATTTATTTGAAAGATGATAAAAAAGATTTATGATGTAGGAGTAACAACGGAAGAATACAGTACGGCCGACGAGTCGTGGTCGCCTTGAAGTTAAGCTTTCTCTTTTTTTGCGCATTTTTCACTCAGAAAGGAAATAACCAAAAGTAAGAAAAATCCTAGAATAAAATCTGCGCAGCCATCTATAAGCTAATTTTAGGACGTCCAAGACTCGTCAACCGTACTGTACCTCAAGTGACCTTTCTAATACATTATGTACACTTTATTACAGTCATGTGATGTCAAGCATAAGTCTATGTGGGAAATTGATTTTGAAAGGAAGCGAAAAACAAAAAAAAAATTCTCTGATTTTTTTGTAAAGATTTTACAGAGAAAATATTTCTGAAAAATAATATCATTTCATTCTAATAATATGCAGAAACTGTCGTACCGTAGCGGCAGCCTGACTATTATTGCGACGGTTGTGAACTCGATCACTCGACTGTATGAACAATTTTCATTTTCTTCCGTCTGACAACAAGACAACGGCGTTGTGTTCCGCCACTTAACACGCAGTATCTGGCAATTTGGGTGGAGCGTGTGTTGTCCAGGCCAGACTTCTTATGTTAAAACAACATTTACAATTTTCCTTGTTAAAATAAATTATTTTTGAATTGTATTAACAGTGGAGACGCCGTCGTAGCCCGTTTGATTTTGATTGTGGGTTCAACTCCCACTAGACTGAATGAAATATTTTTATTTCTTTGGCGAGATATTACGCGTTGGGTCCGGTCACGCAACATGCAATGTGTTGAACATTGAACGCAGAAATTTAAAATCTCAACACAGACTTCTCTCTGCCTCCTCTACTGCATACGAAAAACAGCGTGAAACTAAAAAAAACTGTATTTCAGGAAGCGAAAACTGATTCAGTTAGTTCAAGCAGTTATTCATTTTAAAATATAATTTTCTATAAATTATTTGAAGTAATTATTTAATTACTTAAAAACAACTATTAGCTTTTCATGTTAATATCAAAAGCATTTAATTCCACATTTACTGTCATTAAGCTCCTTGAATAGTCAACGATTGTATATTCTGAAATATTAATGATACACGTATTGTGCTACAAAATAACACAATATCTAGATAGTTAACTTCAACTGAATGTTCGTCCCTTTGTTTCTAGACACAATAACGCCTAAACGGCCTATCTGCTAGATTTATAGTTATTTAGGACTGTACACCATTGAATGTTGATAATAATGGTGCAGTTTGTGTGTTTGTTTTTATGATAATATAGTGCTATTTGAATATTTTTGGATATATGCAATAGATTATATTTGTGATATAATTTAGTATTTCCTAAATTCCCAATCCATGTTAGTTAGTTCTAAATACTTGTAGATGAAAAGAGAATAAATTTACTTATGAAACGTTCAACTTTTAATATTTTAAAATTAATAATTGAGTACGTTCAGATAATATCGTCGTGTTATGGATCCCACAATCAGAACATAACCAAATTCTCATCAACTATTCTTAAAGTACATAGTTTACCCTTAGAAAGGTTATATATAAAATGTAGCATCGAAATCGGTTGGCGCACATACATAATGCAAATTTAAGACTTATTTACAAACCATACATAAAGCACCAGCTTTCAAATCAAAAAAAAAATCATCCAAATCGGTTCATCCAGTCCAAAGTTTGGAGGTAACAAACATAAAAAATACAGTCGAATTGATAACCTCTTTCTTTTACAGAAGTCACACATTAATATTTGTTAAGCCTTCAATGACACAAATAAGTATCCACAAAAAATTACAAAAAAAAATATAATAATCATATCTCAATATATCTTAACATCGCACGAATTCACTACTAACAATCTTAACAAAGGTAAATGGAGTTCTGTCAATTCCACTTACAAAACGCTTCGCAGCGTCTCGAATTCGCGCTAAAATGCGTCTGAAGCGTCGAAATCGCTCGCACACAACATAATGACTTGTGAGCGTGATGTCATTATACTTAAATGTGTTGTTTTTTAAAAATACCCGCAGAATCTCGCTACTTGGTAGGTATGATATTTATTATTATTGAAGAATTTAGTATTTTATTGGATTAAATTATATTTTTCCTGTAAATATATTTAGCTAAAAACGTAATAATTTTTTTATCTTTGATTATCATGATTATAACACATTTTAATATACATGAAAGACTTTGAGGAGATGGCCCTTAGCTCTGCACTTTTACAATTTTGACGGATAATATTTATATATTCCTGAACTATCTCAGAAGACCAACAAATCACCTACAGTAGTGTCTCTCTAGACAGCCGGCTTCCACTTCACACTTCACACAGCCACTTCTACCATATGTGAAAAGAGTTACTAACAGGATAGTCAGCATCTTAAAAAAAGCTTCCATAAAAACAGTATTCAAGCCTAACAAGAAACTGAAGCCAGTTATTGAGACCAGTGAAAAGTAATATTTCTTACAATGTGCAGGTGTATACAAACTAGATTGTAACTGTGGCTTATCATACATCATCATCAAACCAAGAGAAGCATCGGTGTTAGGGTGAAGGAACACATCATCGTCTCGAATTCAGCTGTGTGTGGGCATTCTGTGGATAAAACCAACCATTACGGCAAATTTGATTAACCCCAAATCCTCGCTAAGGAAAACACAGATATTCCTAGAATGATCCGCGAGGCTATTGAAACACTAAAACATCCTAATTTCAATAGAGAGAAGGGTTGGAAACTTTCTACCACCTGGGACCTACTCTGAAAATCTTTGAAGTCTCAAACCCACCATACCAGAGGACAAGATACTATCATCTCATTCTGCATGAATCCAGGGCAGTACGCGAGGCAATTAAGAAATCATTGGCGGCATAATATTTATATGTTTAATATGATAATTATGTCAACTGACAGGAACATAACGATACAAGCAAGTTTCATAGTAAAATAACATAATTGAATTGAATTGTAGCAGAACTAACTACGTATACGATATATACAACTAATAACGAAACAATATACGCGGCTTAGCTTACCCGAGCGAGCTGCACCGCGATCACCGCAATGAATTTATTGCCTACCTGCGATTTAACTTTAATTATAGATACGGTTTTGGTGCAATTTTGTAACGTAATCCAGTTCATTTTCTAATTGGTTGAAGTACAGAATTCGGGAAGACAAAGCGCGGTGTTGAGTTACGCCGGAAGTACACTATGTATCCAATTCGAAAACAGGTGTTCACAGTGCTATGCGAGCTGTTAAAATAGTTTTTGATTGAAAGAACGATATTGAGAATGATTGCATTCAATAGTAATTCCCTCGGGCGGAATACGAACCTACAATCTTCACTCGATTCTATATACGCTTCAACTTTTATTTTATTTATCTAAAATATACAAGCTAGATTTACAAACAGTATAATAAATTTAAAACCGCAACAGCAACATAGAATTGATCGTTGTTGGTAATTTTATTTAATTGTACAACCCAATTTCAACCATATTGGCTAGTAGGTACCTGCCAATAACGTGAAATTCCTTTAATCATTGATAAAGTAAAAAAGTAGTAGTATAGTAGTAGTAGTGGTTAGTATAAAGTTTTGTAATTATATTATTTAAAAAAAAAATTAAAAATCAACTTCACGCTGTATCCCGTACTCAGCAGGGTAGGCAGAGGGAATTTAGTGTTAAGACACTCCGTTCCCCACTTTCTGCCGAATTCTGGAGGCATTGCGTGTTGAGTGGCAGAACTCAACGCCGCGCTTAGCCTCGACACCAGAGCGAAGAAATGAAAATATAAATTTAAGTAAATATTTCATCTCCTCGAGTGGAGATCAAGCCCACGCCCAGTCGGTTTTACAGTCATACTTCGTGCCGCTGCGTCACGACTGGACTCATATATGTGACGGATTTAATTATAAAGAATAGATACAGTGCCTACTATAATGATTACTTGGAAATAAACATTTAGACCACAGGAGTGTCTTGACACTGTCTCTCACTGCTATGAGCGAAATAGCAAGATACTGCTTTTATATACACACATATTGAAACTACCTATACATATGTACATATGTAATTTTTTAATTATAATAAATACATTCCGTATCCCGCATATACTAGCGTAATCAGACGAAGCTTTATATAAAAAAATCCACCCATTTTTTGAAACAATGAGTATTGAATGGCGGAACTCAACGCCACGCTTCATATTGTTACCAGAACGAGAAAATAAAAATAATTAATTCCCCGATTGGAATCGAACCCACTACCGTTGCGTTGACGGACAGTTATCAAATTTATCTATAACAAAAAAAGAAAATAATACATAAAACTTTCATATCAAATTTCAAATTGAATACTCTTATTATTGGCAAAGTAAGCAATAACTAAAAATACGGTCAACTCCAAGATACCTAAAGAGTGTCAGCGTCCACACAATACTGACTGATGGTGTAACTCTATACTGCTACTCACGTAATGTGGACATAGCGGTGGATGAAAATAATATGAATATTGAATATACGTAAAGAATTATTTTAGTTACACGCTGTATCCAGCACATATCGGGTTAGTCAGAGGAAACTTGATGTCAGGACACTCCGATCTCCGTTCCCGCCCAATTTTCGAGACATTGTATGTTAAATAGCGAAACTCATCGCCACACTTTGTCTTGTTACCAGAGTGAGAAAATAAATATAATTCGTTCCCCCGAGTGGGAATCGAACCCACAAACATCGCTTTTACAGTTATATCTGTGCCTCTACGCCACTATGATGTAGACTAGGACTCTGTTGATCGTTAGTTAGATAATTATAATATTTAACCACCTTCATAAAAATGGAGGTTATCTTTTTGACACATATGTATATATGTGACATTGTTGTTATTGCGTTATGTTTTAATTTGCAGATTTGTTTAGGCTTCTCAAATAGACCAAATTTTGTAAATTGTACCAATTTCTCGAAACCTTAAAGTCTTATCTGGATGAGATGATCATTCTGATCAACTTGGTTGGTTCGTATACCACACACCATGGTTCTAAATCTGATGTAATAAAATATTTCCAAATCACTTATATCCTGTCTAAGTCTTATAGTAATACTATATAGTGTTCCTATAGTTCAAAAGATGTGAGTGTACAAACAGACAAACATTTTAACAATCAATGATTTATTAAATTTTTTTTCATTGTCCTAAATGATACTTTTCGTCGAAATACAGAATGTATAAATACACTATTTTATTATATTATAGACTAGCGGCTCGCCCACGGCTTCGCCAGTTCGTTCTTCTCCAAAGTACATGATTACTGATTTAATATGCACAATTGATTGACAACTATAATGACTTCTAATATGTTTTTTTTACGACATTATCGTCAAAGATTTTTTGATTGTTTTAAATAAAAAAATACGACCATTGTTGATATTTGATATTTATAAAATATACATAAAGCTAATTATTTATTACACGTATATATTTTTGTAACTTTATGTTCTTTTTACCTATATAATATACTCTGTTAAATGTGCTGATGTCAGTGAATAATTTAATTTACTTATTCAGAAACAGCCTTAAATGTTAAATTATTGATTTGAAGGATTCATAATATTCTTTATAAAATAACTGTAATAATTGCATATTAACTCTTGTACAGTTTTTAAATTAGTTACATATATTATATGAACGAACCAACCAAAAAATCTTTGTATTTACTTGATATTTCTTTCAAGATCGTTCTTTATCTCTGTGTTGAATTAATTACGACTTAAACTTAACTGTTATGATTTATGAAGGTAATCTCTACTAACAATTCAATTTTGTTTACTTTATTGTATAAAATATTATATAATAGTGCTTCAAAAATATATATTTTTATCAACAGTCATATAACCCAGACGTTTCGAACGTCATTCTTTAGCCAGGGTCATACCAGAGCGATTGCTATATAATATTCGCAGGCAAGCTAATGCCTTGAGTTCAAATGACGATAACTTTTTTTTAAAGAACCGATTTTGATGAACCAAACTTTAGGACTTAAGTTGAGTTAAAACAAAGCAATTGGTGAAATTTTCAAGTAAATCGATTCAGTACTTTCAGAGAAAAATGCGGACAGAAATATGTCGACAGACAGACAGACAGACAGACAGACAGACAGACAGACAGACAGACAGACAGGCAAGAAATTAAAAAAAAATCTTTTAGACAAATTATTTTTCCCGACTGCTAAGGAAGGGTTATGTTTTTCGCGCGTATCTTGTATGTATGTAATATTCTTTATTACCTCGTATCTCCAGAACCGCTGAACGGGTTTACATATTTGAGGTATCGTTAGATTCGTATTAGCAGCCCAAGTGTTCTTAGATAGGTGACGTTAATAAAAAATAATCATGGCGGCTGTGGTACGCTATTGGACTTAGTGAAAAAAAAATTATCGTTCCGAATACTACAATATGGGTATCACATTCAAGAGCTTAATTTCAGGATTTCAAAAAGGTATATCATAATTATCATTACCATAATAAATTGTAACAAAAAAATGAAAAATAAAAAAATATTTGTAAAAACAAAAACCCCGACTGCATCAAATTAAAAAGAAAATAAACAAGCCCAATAGTTTATTAGGATTAACAGTCGGGACCTATAAGTAATTCTTCAGTCAATAAAATCTTTACCAGGAACCCCGCATAATTTAAAGAGGTCCCGACTGTTAAACTTAATAAACTATTGGGCTTGTTTATTTTCTTTTTAATTTGATGCAGTCGGGGTTTTTGTTTTTACAAATATTTTTTTTTACTGTCTTATCTATATATATAAAAGGACTTGTGCTGACTGACTGAGGTAAGACGCACGCAGAGCCGTAACCGCTGATGGTAGAAACGTGAAATTTGGGCAGATGTTTATTTTCATATTCTGGACATCCACTAAGAAGGGAATTTGAAAAATTTTAACCCTAAATTGATGAAATAGAGATTGAAAGTTTGAATGGAAAAAAATTTTAATCTGTACCGATTTTTATAAAATTTGAAATTCAGACTCTTAAAAATATTTCATTGAACACATGTTTCATGGTTTTTAAGAATTCACCCCCTAAGGGTTCAAATAAGAGGTTGAAAGTTTATATGGAAAAATCTTTAAATTGCCACCGATTTTTATAAAAATTTAAATTCAGACTGTTAAAAATATTTTATTGAACACGTGTTTCGTGGTTTTTTTAGAATTCGCTCCTAACAAGCGGGCGAAGCCGCGCGCGCCCTCTAGTTATATATAGAGATAGCGACCCCGCGCCGTTGTAAGGAAAATTGATTAATATTGAAGGATGGTTGTCTGTTATGTATATAACAAATCTTCATCTTCGTAGGCAGAGGGAAACTGGGAACCCAGTGTTAAGACACTCCGTACTTTGGAGGCATTGCGTGTTGAGTGACGGAACTCAACGAACGCCGGGGGATTTTATTTGATTTTACAAAAAAATCGTATTAGAAAAATGTTTATTTGGGTTTTAGTATGGTTATTCTATATGCAATTGGAAAAATACGGTTATTTGGAAATCGCATCACGACTCTTCAATTTTATTCATATTTATAAATAAACTTTGATATGCGACCAAATTTAAGATGACCTTAAGATAGATAATAACATAAGATTCTTGAACGTGTCTCATTTCGCTTACAATTTCAAGATACGATATTTATATTCTAATGAAAACATGAATTCAAATAGCGATGGCCTAAATCATTTAATTTTTCAAGGAGACTCAGTATCTCTTATGGGAATCGACATGAATCTTCATATCTTCATAACTTAAAATGTTGATAACATTTGAAACGTACATGAAACTGAATAAATTTGAATATAAAAAAAAACTTTATTTTCACAAGTTCCTCTGATTGAGGGCATAGTGGCGAAGTTGGACAGCTTCTAGGAGTAAATGTGTTGGTTGTAGGATCGATATCCACTTAAGGGAATGAATTATCTCGCATTAAATCGAGCAGAATACAAAGAACGATGTGTCTTGACACTAGGTTCCCTCTGCCTATCCTGATATATATACAGCGTGATACACAAGATACAGCGTGAAACTTAAAAAAAAACTCTTTTTAGCAAACAGATTGTACGGCTTTTGAGAAATACGTATATTTTAAATAAGCATCACTCTTAAAATAGACTTTAGATTTTACATATAAAGATTATAATAATTCTCTTATTATGTCATGACAAAGTAAGCTACGTTATTTTTTAAAAAATCAAATTATCTTCACGCTGTATCGCGCACACAGCAGGGTAGGCAGAGGGAACCTAGTATTAAGACACTCCGTTCTCCACTTTCCGCCCAGTTCTAGAGGCATTGAGTGTTATTTTATTAACATTTATTTGATTTCAGATAACCTTCTAAAAATATATATTTAATTGAAGTCAAAGATCATTGATTTATCTGATCATTTGGTAATTTTTTCATGTGATATTATAATATTAGACGATAAACATTTCTATTTAAAACTCTCGATACTGACATTTAATAGATAAATATACTTCAAAGTAAAACCTGCAAGGTTGTGTTTTTTATAATGTTAAAATGTATTTCTTTCATTAATTTCTTTGAATCTAAATATACATAGAAAGACCGATTTTCACAACGGTATCTGTTCTATAATCGCGATGACTGTAGGCGGATTAATTAAAACATGTTTGCTTTAACATTTATTTAGAGAATTTTGGTATACTTATATTTTCTTGTTGATAGCTATCAAGCATAATAAGATTTTTTTATTATTTATAATTATATTATATATTTTTTTGTTTTTAAGCTTATACGAAAGCTATGTAATCCGCATAGGAGTGTAGTTAGAGATTACCTAGTGTTAAAACTCTCTGTTCAACACTTTCCGCAAAATTTTTGAGACTGCTTATTGAGAGGATTTCATCTTACCAGGGCAGGGAAATAAAAATAACTCATTGCTCCAAATGAGAATCGAATCTACAACCGTCACGCTTACCATCAGTCGCTGAGGCGCTAAGCTACGATGGCCTCATAAATTATAAATAAATATATTTTTTGAATAAATAATTCTCTTTAATTCTAACTATTAATAACTAGCAAAATTCTTTATAATATTTTTCATAGTAAACTTGAGGCATTGAAGCTCCACTCTATTTAGACAGTACTTACGTAAGCTTGACCTTGGAATGAAAATGCTCGAGAGTACCTAAGCTAGAAACGCTTTCACTATATTTGATTACAATAGAACCTCTATAACAAATTAAACTTAGTAATTAAAAAAATAGCTTCACGCTGTATCCCACATACAGCAGGGTAGGCAAAGGGAACCGTAGTGTTAAGACACCCCATTCTGCCGAATTCTGGAGGCATTGCATATTGAGTGGTAGAACTTAACGCCGCGCTTTGCCTCGACACCAGAGTGAAGAAATGGAAATATAAATTAAAGCAAATATTTCATCTCCTCGAGTGGGGATTGAACCCACAACCAATCGGTGTTACAGTCACACTTTGTGCCACTGCGCCACGACTGGCCTCAACTAAACTTAGTAATGTGGTGAAAAATATGAATATATAGGTTGTCTATGGGTAGGAGATTCAGTACTTGTCGATGTCACCACCATGTATGTCTAGCGATTTTCAGTGGTTCAATATAAATTTTAGAATTTGTGATTTTTGGAAAAAATCGGGTACTTAAAGAAAATTGACAAATACAGCTCGACTGTTGAGTCTGCGCTCGTGACTTTTTTCTCAATTTAGCTCAACTTTTTGTATCATACAATAGTCTCATACAAATAAAAAAAAATAGTGCATCGAACAAAAATCGTTTTGAAATAATCTAAATTTTATAAAAAAACTTCAAAGGCTATATCGATAAAAAATTACTGGTGTTTTTTTTTTCTAGAAATTATTTTAAAAACTACTATTATACATAATGTGTAGAATAATATCTGAAAGCATCATAGGCATAGCTCAATGACAACCAACATGTTAAAAAATGTACAAATCATGAAACAGTAGATAGAAAGATCTCAAATTTTGAGAATTGCACTTTTGCCTGAACATGGCAAAGTAGGCAGTGGGAACCTAGGAACCTAGTGTTAAGACACTTCGTTCCCATTTAGACCGGTCGGGTTCCGGCCTCCACTTTTTGCTGTCTTCCGGCGGCATTCCGCGGTGATACTCAACCCCGCGCTTTGCCTCTATAACACAACGAGGAAATGAAAATATTAAAAAAAATATTTCTTCGGATAAAGATGTAACTTACAACCGTCGGCTTTACTGGCCACCACCTGACCTACACCAGTGCCAGGACAAGCCTAAACATCCACAATAATGTTAAACTTTGTATCTTAAAAGTAAACGTGCGTAAACTTCGTATTTAAGGATCAAACATATATATGTACCAGTAGGAAGCAAGAAGCCCAAAGCTTATAATATACTTTCTAAGAATTACAAATCTAATATTTCATACGCAAAAGTGATTTTCAACTTTGCTCTCCCACCATGAAATGGCCTAAGTTAAGCTTAAGAACTTGGTAACCTACGAACTTGCTTAATAAACAGAGTGTAACTCACTAATTCTTTTAAATCTCCCTTCGCCCGTATAAAAAGCTCCCTTTTTTCTCAGGAACTTTTATATTTTACTTTCATTGTGCCAAAAGTTCAAAAGTTAGATCACAGTTATCATTGATCAAACCGCCGTTGTTATTAACTTAGAATAACGATATAGAAATTGCATCTGGTGATTTTATTAATAGACTAGCTTCAGGTTATGGCTTTGCTCGCGTGATCAATTGGAAATAATTGAGATTTGTGTATGCGAGTTTTGACTGTTGTTGTATTATATTCAAATTATACAAAATCTTTATCTAAAGCTTTGCATTAGTTTTTACTTGACAGTGAACAAACAACCATCCTATTTTAAACAATTTTAAAGTGTTATTCCACATTTATTAAAGAAAAATACTTATTAGAAAACGTATAAAAATTTTAACATAGCGTGATTTGAACCCGCGATGGACGTCGCTCTGTCGTCGTATTAGTGTATGGTTCTATTTTATGTCCTGAAACTCTGGTGTTGCTCGTACTTGATATTTTGTAATATAAATATTTAAATAAAAAACAGCTAATTTAAACTTTTAAGAATTCATTCAAAAGTTTTAGATAAACCAATATCGAAAAACTCTGATGGATCTTCCAACCATGCTCACTCCTAAGGCCATCGATTAAATTGAGAGACATTTCTTCTCCCAATTTAAAGTTCTAGGGATTTCTCTTGAATAAATTTACCGCGAAATTGTTACGCTTAAGTATTTGGTTGATTTTATGGTAATTAACATGTTCCGTTTATTAGAAGGTATCGTTCTAACTATGATAGTAGCAGATTCGAATTCAAACTGTAGATCATTGACTTTAGATCATTTTATTTATTTCTTCTACATATAATACATTGGAATCGAGCACAAAGAGTTTTACTTATCGTAAAGAAAAGTAATATATTTATTAATATTTTATAAAATAATATATATCTTTTTTCCATATTTTAATAGTCGTCGTGGCGCAGTTGCACAACCGTGTGACTGTAAACGCGACGGTTGTAGATTCGATTCCCACTCGGGGAACTGCATTATTAATATTTTCATTTCTTGGCACTGGTGATAAGGAAAAGCGTGGCGTTGAGTTCCGCGGAATGTAGCAAACGGAGTATCTTAACACTACGTTTTCTCTGTCTATCCTGCTATGCAAATAGGTTGAAGCTGGCATTTTTTCGCGAATTATCCACGCTCCATTAAACACAACTCAAATATCAATAAACAAGTTTGTCTTATATGATCAACCAATGGAGGCTAAATGAAAATGATATTTTCGTCTTGTTCATACCGTTGGTACACTTAATTGTCTAGCATAATTGTAAGACATTATGCAACGATTGACGGAGTTTAACGCTTCATTTTGTCTAACTAAATCAAGGAAACCAAAATTTTAATTACAAAAAAGGTCATTTTACTAATAGAAAATCAAACCCACTACACTGCACTGCTATTTTGATCAATAATTTGGTACGTAAAATTTTATTTAAACGCACTCAATGTATTCGTTTATACGAAACGCGCCATATGTGTGATTGGTTTTTTTTTTATAAAACGAATAAAAAATTACAGTGTAAGCGTATTCTAGATATACGGGGCATAAATAAATTTTATTTAAATGTTAAAACAGCAGTTTTCATGATACAAACAAAATGTCTATATACATACATATATTTTTAAAGCGCCCGTATCATTTGTTTTCTGCAGCAAGTGAAAATTTATTTAAATTTATTGATTACTAGCAACCCGTTTGAAGCTTCGCCCGCTTAAACTGCATAATTATTTATTTTCTTATCTGAATTGATTATCTATTTAATTTTATTTTCTTATCTTAATTAACAATATTGTTAAAAATGAAAATAATATAGGCAAGTCTATGCCTACAATGAAAACCTAAAAACCAATAAACAATAAAATCATAAAATTTAAGAAAATTTTATTTTATAACAAACATACAAAAAAAAATTAAAGTTCACTGTCTTAGATTCTATTGGATTGATATATGTATATCTAATAATAGATATTCTCATATATGTTTTATGCACAGACAGCGATTTTCTACAATTTTCAGGGATCTGTACTTTGAGAAGAATATCTTAACTTTTATCACTTTTTTTGTCCGTCTATCTGTCTGTGAGTTTAGAGCATTTATCTCGAGATCACGTGAATGTATCAATTTTAAATTAATATCGAATATTCCGGTTATGTTCCCTTAGAGCACAGAATTATATCCCATCCCTACAGCAAGTTTTCACTTTTCGCCAAATTTCAAAATTGTAGGTTCACGGGAAGTATCCTATAGGTTTTGATTACACGGCGAATTTCATACAACATGCAGTAATAACGATGCATAGTCGCTCGTATAATTTGATTGCGTTGACTTAGTGAAGCCAGTCGCCGCAGGGGCACAAAGTGTGCCTGTAAAACTGACTGGTTTTGAGTTCGATCCCCACTCGAGGAGATGAAATATTTGCTTAAATTTATATTTATAGAATAGAGCGAAGCAATATAAATATTAAAAAAAATCAATTTTTAATTTTATTTTATATTTATATTGCTTCGCTCTGGTGTCGAGGACAAGCGCGGCGTTCTCTCAACTCAACTCACTCAACACGCAATGCCTCCAGAATTCGGCAGAAAGTAAGGAACGGAGTGTTTCGACACTAGGTTCCCTCTGCCTACCCTGCAGTGTGCGGGATATAGCGTAAAGCTGTTGACTTAGTAGCTTGATTTTTCTATGATCCAAAGGACAGTGGTTCACATTCATTTAAGCTTGATACCTCGCTACTACGATAAATGATCTTGACAGACAGAATAGACGGACAACAAAGTGATCCTATAAGCGTTCTGTTTCCGTTTCTTTTTCAGATACGGAACCCTGAAAAGTAAATTATAGTAGCAGCTAGTTCCCTCAAAATAAGAACTAAAATTATATTTATTTACTTTGTAGCTAAATTTTGCATCATATTCACAAATCTTACATAAAACAGTACTTTAGATTAAATCACAAGAGAACTAAATATCCTAGAAACGTCCATTCAGAACTTAGATATAACAGCTTATGATAAGTTGCAAATGTCCGCCAGAACTGACCCACTACGTATTTAGCTGGCAGATAAACACTCACAAACGAAGTCAAATACGCGTCCGAGTTTCCATTATTGCTCAAAATTCAGCTCCAATGGTAGTGGAGCGCTTTTACGATTATCACTAGTTCGATTTTCAGTTAAATTTAAGTACTTATCGACGGTGGCTAAGTTTTATTCGTACGTTCAGTACGTTATTCACTATATTTTAACCGATTTCAAAAACTAGGGCGTTATCAATTCGACTTATGATTTTTTTTGTCCTGAATATATTGAGGCCAGTGTGGTCCATGGGAGGTTGTAGCTTCGATACCCATTCGAGGAAATCTAATATTTATTATTTTCATTTCTTTGCTGTGTTAAGTTCCACACACCATCACACAACATAAAATGAAAAGATGAGTGAAAAGTAAGAATCAGGGTGATTTAGTACTACGCAGTTTTCTCTGCTATATGCGGGATAAAGAGTGAAGCTAAGAAAATTTATGAAAAAATAAAAAGTTATAAATATTATTATGAAAATTAATGTGATTGGAATTTATCAACATATTTTAGATTTTAATGTCAGTAAAAATTATGAATTAAAAAAAATAATAATAAAACATTGTAAATTAAATCTTATATCTTGAGTGGGGACCGAACCAAACGCATTGACATTCGAACGCTATATCACTGCGAAACGACAGCTTATTGATAGGTTACATTATTATTTCTCCATTTATAAAAACTGGAGAATCAGGTCATCATTTTCTAAATTCTTACAATCTTATTTGCAAAATGGAGTTCATATATGAAGAAAGGAAAGGTGTACGGGCAATGTGTATAGCGCATTCAAAACACCCTCGGGTTCGTGCCTCACAAAGTAGGGCATATAAGAAAAAAATATATTTGAAAAACTGTACTGTAGTATAACAAAGGAAATATATGTATATTTTATTTAATATTTCTTCATATAACACAACGAATGTTGTATTAAATGCAATATTCAATATCATAAATTATATATCTTTTTAAATATTTTAATATTATTACAGAAATATTGCAAGAACACGTAGTCCTCGGTCACTGCAGCGGCACAGCTTCGTCGATTCCCATTCGAGGGTATGAGTAATTTTCTTTTTTACAAAACGCGGCGTTGAGTTCCACCACTCTCTTGCCTACCCTACTATTTGCGGGATATGCAGCGTGAGGCAAAAATGAAATTGCCTAAATATACTAATTTATTTATTTTGTAATCGCTCAAATATAAGGTTCTATAGTTTTCAAGTGCGTCATAACAATTATTGTATATATTTACATACAATATTTTTTGTAGCACTTTATAGCATAACCTCTTTAAACCAATAAAATTAAAAGTATTAAATGAATCAAACATCCAATAAATCTTAAGAATACGTATATTTGAATATTAAACAACTGATCAACATCTCATACACTAAAGAGAATACCATGTATTTATACACCGATCAATAAAAAACTATGCCACAAACAAAATGTGTATCTAACCTAATTATAAGAGCGATCGAGAAATACACTGTTTTTATCGTTTTGCTGATCTCTCACATACTTCGTATAATGGAGATGGAGATTTTAGAGTTTATAATAATGTGTTACCATCTGCCCTGCCAACCATAAAGTACAGCCACGTCATCGTCATCCTATAAAATACACCGTGAGCGTCTGTTGGAACAATGGTATGAGATCGTAGTGGTACATCACTATTTGTCTATCCGCGAAATTCTATGCAATACAGCGTGAAGCAAAAAAATCGATTACAATAAATAAATCATTTTTCTTAATTATTTTTGGATATCTTTTATTTTATCATTTATATTATCTTTCTATTATATTATAATGTATTTGTTTTTGTAGATAACGTAATTCCCCTTTTCTCTTTTTCTACTAGAAGTCCTTTTATGTTTATCAAAGCTAGCCCGAACGAAGCATGAAGACCATCTTTTCATACATTTATTTACTTACTTACTTATTTACTTTTCCATGTTATTTAAATTTAAAAAAAAAAAGTATATTCTATTCTACTATTCTATTTTATTTCTCAAGGGCTGTTTACAAAATGTTCAAACAATTTACAAATTCCCCCTCGCGCCATACAAATTTTCTAGTGTTTTGGCAAACAAAGAAGTTTAAACTACTGTCTGATTTAACAAGTTCACATAACGAGCCATTCACTGGAGTCAAGCAACGACACGAGTGGAGTGCACTTGGACGGGTGATCTATTAGTGGCAGAACAAGTGAGTCTTTTTCCTATTTGGAAACTTTTGAAAACGATTTGATCTATTGGCCTCTATTAGAAAAACAGCTTCACGTATGTATCCCGCATACAAGAGGTTAGGCAGAGGGAACCTAGTGATAAGGCACTCCGTTCCCCACTTTCCATCGAATTTTCGAGGTTAGTGGCGGAACTATATACTGCGCTTTACCTTGTAACCGGAACTATGAATATGGAAATATTAATATATAGTAATTCATTTTCCCGAATAACAATCAAACCCACAACCGTCACGTTTACAGTCACACGCTTGTGCCTATGCGCCAGGATGGCCTCAGTTTCGAAAAAATAGTTATAAAATAGTTATAGTTTATTGTCAAATAAAAATGGAATCAACGCTTCGCTTTTTCTCACCAAATCACAGCAATGATAATATAATTCCATATAATTTCTCTATATATAATTATGACTGGCTATAATTTTGACTGGCGACCGAACCCACAACCATCTCCAAACTTATTGTATCCTATATCAGTCATATAATATTATGGCGTTAATAGAATTTACTATAGCCTTAATTAAATATGTAAATCATCCTCTATAATGATAGAGTGAGCAAATAAAGGTGTTTAAACCTTTTAGTCGTATTACAATTTAAAATAAGTAGGTAAGTAAACATATTAAAATTTTATATTTCATTGAAATATTGTTGTATTTATATTAAGGTTTTATAAACAGAAATATATATATTTTAGCTGGTTTTTCTTGGAATCACTTTTTAGTACCTGAATTTACTTTAAGTTTTAAGTTAATGAAAAAATGAGATATTTTTTAATTGTGCTCAAGAATGAAAAATATCTATCTATATCTTTGCATATGTATTTTTCGCATTCTACAAAAATGTTACAGAATCGGCATTGAGTTGTGGCACTCAATAAACAATGTCGATGGACAACGGCATGTCTTCACACAAGGTTCGTTCTGTTCACCCCACTTTTTTCCGCTTCGCGCTTTTCGCGCACATAAGACATCTTAAGGCAAGAAGAATCTGGCAACCTAGTGCTCCGTTCCCCATTCCGACATTTACAAATAGCAAAAAATACATATGCAAAGATATAAATATTTTTCATTTTTAATTTATGTACGTTTCATTTATAATTATGAGCGCAAGTTAAAAAAAGACCTCATTTATTCATCAAAGCAAATAACTTGAAATTAAAAGTAAATTTAGGTACTAAAAAGAAATACCAAGAAAAAACTAAAATATAGAGCTCTCTTTGTAAAACCTTAACACAAAATAAACATTATTTCATAGAAATATATAATTTTAATATGTTTACTTATTTACTTATGTATTTCATTTTCTAATACGGCTAAAAGGTTTAATAACACCTCTATTTGCTCACTCTATCATTATAGAGAACGATTTGAATATTTTATTAACGCTCTAATAATTGCTATTAACGTCAATGCTTCATTATATGACTCATATGTGATACAATATATCTGGCGCTGGTAGTGGGTTCAATTGTCAGTCAGGGAGATTGTAAATATTATTTTAAGCAATACTCCAATTTGGTGAGAAAAAGCGCGGCGTTAATTCCCCTTTTTTTGTTATTTGGCAATAAAACAAAACCACTCGGAGAAAATAATTATCACTTATTAATTAATATTTTCATTTTTATCGCTCTGGGAACAAAACAAAGCGCGGCGTTGAGTTCCGCCACGCACCACGCAATGCCTCGAAATTCAGTGGAAAATGGGGAACGGAGTGTCTTAACAATGGGTCCCTCCTGCTACTGTTTAGCTATTCTTATAATATTTAAAGTGTTATTTCACATTTGGGAAAGAAACATACGTTTTTAAAAAAGGTATAAAAAGTTTACATAGTGAAAGAGACTCTGAAGCCGTTCGAGCACTCTGACCACTAAGCCATACGTTCTCATCCAGCTATGCACAAATTATTAAACGCTTGTTAAAACTTACTATTATAAGAATATTTAATAAATACCATTCTCTCTTGCCAAATGATAAAATGATAAATACTTTTTTATATTCTTCTCACAAAAGCTTGGCCTTACTAAATGAAATATAATAATATTTTTTAACAAAAAAACCGACTTCTTCATTTTCAACGAATCCCATAATCAGAACCTAGCCAAACTTTCGTTAAACTATCCTTGAAGCTGGTATCCTATCCAATAAAAAGATTATTCGAAAGAATAATAGAAATCGGTTGGCGTGATATTCAGTAATTTGTCCATTAGTCGCACACATACTTAATGCTAATTTAAGACCTAAGTGATTTTCTCATGGATACAATTGTGAGAAATGGACCGAATTGGACTACATGGAAGCAATGGCTTTCAAATAAAAACAGAATGATCAAAATCGGTTCAAGCAGTCAAAAGTTCTGTTGTAACAAATATTTTAAAAAATACAATCAAAATGATAACCTCCTCCTCAGAAGTAGATTAAAAACCAGTTGTCTTTGAGTGGTTTGAGAAATTTGTAAAAATTTCCCTACAAATATCTTAACAACACAAATAATTTGTTCAAAATTTACATTAAAATATTTATACGTTTTCTGAAAAGGATAAAACTCTTTAGCATTATAATATAAGTAAATATACATTAGATCGATAGTAGAGAAAAGAGTGTCTTAACTCTTTGCCTACCTTGCTATGCGGGACCAAGCGGGTCGCTTAGCTATACTACTAGTATGGCAACACTATCTATAAATAATTAAATTTTCTTTGTTACTTAGTAAAATAGCCAAGTCCTTTGTGTAGTAAAACAAACATCTCTGATTGACGTCCATAGAAATGGCTGACGGCAATGTTCGAATTATACCATAGAAATCTAGTTACATGTTTTGAAACACGATTGTATTGATTATACGATATTTTGTATTATTAAAAACGATAAGAATAAGGCGTTGAGTTTTGCCACTCAACACGCAATGCCTCCAGAATTCGGCAGATAGTGGGGAACGGAGTGTCTTAACACTAGGTACCCACTAGCTTCCACTAGGCAGAATATAAATATATTATTGACTCTAACTCTAAACTCTACCACTATAAACATATAACAGACTGGTATCTTGTCCGACAATCGGACCGACAGACCAACTAAACAAATTATATTTTTAAGTAAACAAAAACTTAAATAATTAAGGATAGAGTGACGTCTTTAAGTGAACATTATTATTTTTGACAAGCTTTTAGTAGGTCAACGGATAAAATCTTAGACCCACTAAAAGCATCCACCCACTTGTGATAGCAGCACTTGTAATGGCAGTTATACTTAACTTAGGTGACTTTACCAGAACCTGGATAGTGGAACTTAGTAGAGGTCACTAGTAAGACACTTGAATTTAGCTTTTTGTTTTTTAAAATACCTGATAAAGCCATGTTTTTTTATAACTATATAACTTTCCAATTATAATTACGTTTAAAATAAATCAGCGCACACAGTAGAGTAGGCAGAAGGTACCTAGTGTTAAGACATTCCGTGCCCCACTTTCTGCCGAATTCTGGAGGCATTGCGTATTGAGTGGCAGAAATCAACGCCGTTCTTAACCTCGACACCAGAGCGAAGAAATGGAAATATAAATTTAAGTAAATATTTCATCTCCTCGAGTGGGAATCGAACCCACAACCAGTCGGTTTTGCAGTCACACCTCGTGCCGCTGCGCCACGACTGGCCTCAACGTTTAAAACTGGCATAATTAAATTTAGTTTTCGTCGATTTAATTATTCTGTAGAGGCGTAGAGCTTAATCTTTCTTCATTTTCGTGTAAATGAATCCAAGTCTAGCTTAGCTTCTGGATGACATTACTATATTATGAGATTTAAATTCGCTGTCGTCTCCGTACTAAGTATTTATATGTACTTATAGATTTGCCGTGTATAATAAATAAAGTAAAAGTAAAATATAAAAAATCTACAATTTTAATTGTTAATATTTTTATTTTATTTTCTGTATATTAATATAAGTTTAAGTAATGTATGTCATTATTACTTATTTAGAAAACGTATAAAATTTGAATGTAGCGGGACTCCAACCCGCGCCTCCTGGAAACCGACCAGGAAACCGAACATGTTGTCCAATTTGGTCTTGGTCAATTTCCAGGAGGCGCGGGTTCGAGTCCCGATACGTTCAAATTTTTATACGTTTTCTAAATAAGTATTATTTTTTCCTAAGTGTGGAAAAAAAATGTACACTTTAAAAATGTATAAAAATATGTGATTAATATTTAAATATTTTAATATTTTTTTTATTATTCAAAAAGAAAGAATTCTAAACAATATTAAATTTTTAAG
This sequence comes from Heliconius erato x Heliconius himera, assembly GCA_013421005.1. Classification (NCBI taxonomy): domain Eukaryota; kingdom Metazoa; phylum Arthropoda; class Insecta; order Lepidoptera; family Nymphalidae; genus Heliconius; species Heliconius erato x Heliconius himera. Next base: position 10,401 of record JAATLQ010038205.1, on the reverse strand, counting down.
AGTAAAATTATTTAAAATTTCCCTAAATTGGTTGACTTTTCATTTATGAAATAAATTTTACGTCCATTTTTTTTCTTTTTTTATTATTGATTATTTTAATGGCTATAAATTAAATTGCTTCAAAACTCTTATTTCAACATATTGTTGACAATTATTTAACTTTAATAATTCCTTATTCATTAAATAATACTTTAATCCAAAATATAATTAATTAAAACATGATTTTAAACTTTACAACAATTTATTGTTACTATAGTATATTATTCATAACAATTTAATAAACATTTATTATCTAACTGAAAAGTTTTCTTAAACAAACGTCTGTTAAAAATTCATAAAACCAAAATTATAAATTTAATCCATAATAAAATACTTACTGTTATCTTCTAGAATCACCAGAATCACAAACACTTAGAACACTTTGTTTAACACTTCATAATCACTTTCACATCGCGCAACTATCGTATATTTTAAAGTATTCTCGTAGCGGACTACGTAGCGCTACGGACGTAGAGCTACGACTGAGCGCGCGTTTCCGTGTCGCCCTCTAACGGACTTTGTGATAATTTAGACTTAGTTTGCAGTGCTGAATGGAATTGTGTTGTTTAAATTTATGAATAAGATTTTTTTTTTATTTAAAAAAACCGAACAAGCGCCAGTCGGTCTCGCCCCCCTCGGTAGGCGTTCCGTGCAAAAATTGGAGACCTCGAGCCTTTTCTGAAATTCAAGCTTAGTTAAGCCAGAATCCTTTTATCTGATATCTCATTTAGTCTCTTACTCTCTCTCTTTCTCACCTTTTAATTTTGAATCTCTTTATAGTGTCGAAATACGCTTTTTTTTGCGATACATACGGCCATATATATTTTTAAAGTAAACGTATAAGTACGATTATTTTAGGAAATCATATGGCCATAGATCTTAGTATATAGTTGGAATTTCAATTCGATATATCTAAGCGTTCCTGAGATAAAGGCTCTTGACATAGAGACAGACGGACGGATAACAAAGTGATCTTATATGGGTTCCTTTTTTCCTTAAAAAAAGTATGAAATCCAAAAAATATGAATATATAATAATTAATTATGTTAACGAAGAAAGAAGTTAAGGCACGGCAATTAAATTATACAATAACAGATTTATGTTTATAATAACATAATATTATATCGATAGTTATTATATACTATTTTATCTTACATTTCATAGTTAAATTTTACCTAATATTTTTATACAACTAGAACCAGAACCAGAAAAAAATTAATAAATTATAAATAAAATATTTATTTCAACTAAAATAACTGAACCCACAACTACGATCATGTGCCTATTTTGGTTAAAAAAAACATTTATCAAGATATATTTGGGTCTTAAATGTAAATAAATTTAATATATTGTATTTGTGTTTGTAGAACTACAAATTTATGCCAGAATTCGTAAAAAGCTCCCTTGAATGCTAATAAGCCCACATTATATTCCCTTGGCTGTGTTAAAAGAAATTTACACTGTGGCGAGCATCGCTGCGTCCGTTGCGTCATTTTGTGTTGTTGCCAAGATAGTAATATACATAATATATTATATTTTGTAAATATGTATTATATTTACTTCAATGATACCACCGTAGTGCAGTTCGAGTGTCTATTATATAGGTGAACATTACATTTAGATAACTATTTACGTATAAAAGCTTTTATTAGGCGGTTCTCAACGCCGTCAACGTTTGCCTTTTTACTTGCTAAATGGAGTTACTTAATTTGCGGCCAATTGCTAGGACAGCATCTGGTGGTAAAGGTGATTAACTGTGAAGGTGTGGGGTCGATTCCCACTCAGGGGGAAATGATTATGTTAATTTCTTGGCGATGTTGAGTTACGCCACTGAATAATTTAACATGCAAAATCTCGAGTGCGGGCTCAAAGTGGAGAACGGAGAGTTGTAACTCAGGTCTCTGCTTTTTTTCTACTTACCCAGCCCAATGCGGAATAGGTACAGCACGCGGTATAAAGCGTGAAGCAAAAATATAAATGTCATCAGGACAGAACGACTACTCAATGAAAAAAACAGAAATCAAACGTTATCGCTGTCATTTGTTCGAAATAAATAATACATTTCAAGCAGCATACGAACGTTTGATTGCCTCGAGAGTATGCAATAAACCAAGAAGATGTCGATACGTTGAAGAGTATTTGTATCAATAAGCCAGCTCGTGTCAATCTCGCGGGAATACTATGTTGGAATGTCTTTTCTTTTATTTAGACTAACTTTAATTAGTGGTTTGGCCTGTTGATTTTTTTTCTGTTAGTATATATTTTTTTCTGAAATTTGTTTAGTTAAATATATGAAATATAAGTAGCATAATACAGTATTATAAGTAAGTAACAAGTCATTTTTATCATACATTAATCATTATATCTCGATTTTGGGTGAAATATAAAGAACGGGCACTAAGTTCTCAATTTCTCATTATCTATACTGCCTTGTTGAATGGAAATGGAATATAAGCATATTTTGTTAGAAACCTACAGCCAACGCCATCTAGTTTAGTTTACAGCTTTAGAAATTAAGTTTGTAGTCTTTGTGTATTATTTTATTTTTAAACGTATTTACTTACGATAATAATGCTGTTGTTTATTTATTTATTCAGTTTCAATCTGTAATCTCTTTTCATAATATAGCAGAGAATTCAAAAAGAATTTAATATTAGAACGCACTGTTCCCCAAATTTTCCATACAATTAAGTGGACGTGACGACGCGTTTTGTCGTATCAGAGCAAGGAGATGAATAAAATTAATTCCCCCGAGTGTAAATCGAATCCGCAATTGTCGCATTTACAATCAGATACCGTGCCACGACGGCTTAAAATATTTTAATTTCAAGACAAAAGACAAAAAAAACCACGTTCAAACTAGTCCACTGTCCATCCACGACAGAATATGACGAACCGGTAGATCTACATATTTAGTATTAGATTCTTTTCAATTAAATAATGAAAAAAGGTGAATTATTTTAATTTATTTAAATATTATTTATACGATATAGATCAATTCAAATTGATTGTTTTTCCAACCAAAAGCTCTTTGGCCGCGATAAAAGTTATTATGACAGTCATAATATTTACCGTCCCTACGAATATGTGTCAAATGAAAATATGGATCGACGCGATATAACTTCTATGGACTTTTCATTTAAATATAGCATTTACATATAGCGATTTTTTGAGGCCATGGCGGCACACGAGTGCCACTGCTGTGGGTTGGATTCCCACTCGAGGATATTAAATATTTCATATTGCTGAGTTCCGCAACTCAGTGGTTAATCGAAGTGCCTTAATAAAGGAGCGGAGTATCTTAACACTAAATTCCCATGGATATAGTGTCAAACAAAAAAAATACATATTGATTTTTATGCATTTTATAAATAAATAAATTCCTTTTCTGATTCTTCATGTAGTATAAACATTTATGTAGGCTTAGGTAACAAATTTTAATTTGGTTTTCTCTAATCAATAGAGTGACTTCAGAAGAAGACTGACATATACAACACATGCAAATTATATTCATCAAAGAGTGTTAATGCGATGAAATGAAACCTTGTCCGGAAAAATAATCGTATTGTCCACGTGGACGAAGCCACTGGTGGAAAACTAAAAAAATAAAATAAATAAATCAGCTTCACGCTGTATCCCGCACACAGGGTAGAGGGAACCTAGAAAGTGAGGAACGTAGTGTCTTAACAGACACTACGTTCCTCAACTTCCAAGTTCTGGAGGCACGCCGCGCTTTGCCTCGACACCAGAGCGGTGAAATGAAAATATAAATGTAAATAAATATTTCATCTCCTTGAGTGGGGATCAAACCCACAACCAGTCGGTTTTACAGTCACACTTTGTGCCCCTGCGCCACGACTGGCCTCGTGGAAAAGTAGTATATCATAAATTTACTTTCACCGGCAGCTTAGCCTCCATACTCAAAGCTTAGAGTTGGGTATGACACGTGACACATTTTAAACGACCAAGGTAACGGACCACAAACATCAAGGGTTACATTGAAACGATTAACGTGATTTAATATAACCTTTCTCGATGTAAGCAATATCCACCACAAACAGATTTTTCTAATTCGTAAAGCTAGTTAGTAGTTCCTGAGATAAGCGTATTCAAACAAACAAACTTTTCAACTATATTATATTAGTATAGATTTACATATTTTCCGGAGTGCGACTCGTTATATTCATATTAAAAGAGAATCAATTTATTCTTTCATCGAAATCAATAAACGACTAATAAAATTGGAAATATTTCAAAATTATGGACTGAATATTGAAAAAGTTATTTGTTTTATTAAATCTCATATGAAGTTGATGTTTAATAGTTTTGTCGATCTCTCTGACATTGCTTTTAATATAAAATAAATATAGGAGAGGAGAGGCCGTCATGGCGCAGGGGCACAAGCGAGCGACTGTAAAGTTCGTTAAGTTGTGGGTTCGATTCCCACTCATTTATATTTTCATTTCCTCGCTCTGGTAAATATATAAATTTAAATAAATATTTTAATATCTCGAGTGGGGATCGAACCCACAACCAGTCGATTTGACAGTCACACTTTGTGCCCCTCTCTGCCACGACTGATATGATTGTTTTAATATAATTTTCTTAGTGATTGTAAATTAAGAGTAAAATTTCTTAAATATAATTCTTATAAATAAGGCAAATGAAAAACATTATAAATGGTAGTAACAGTGTAATTATCTTTATAGTGAATTATTATTAAAATGTGAAAGGAATTTTGTATGTATTAATAAAGTGATATAAAGAGTGAAGGTTTTCAATTGGCCTACCCTGCGAAAAAAGGAGTCTTTCACACCTACACTATCTGTGGACACACACACACAAATAGAAAGCTCAGCTTAGAACCTAACTTAAAACAAACATCAAATATCTTCCAACCTTGTCACAAAAACTTATTTACATTTATTTAAGAAATACTAAGAATAGACGCCTTTATTATTCTCTAAACGAGGGTAGAGCGAAACAAATTCGTTAATCGCTTCACAGCCTCTTATAATGGGACTTAATGTAGCTACCTAATTAAGATTATACAATAAAGAGGGAAATGCTAAGAGAAAACAAACTGCAATTTTTATTTTTTGATTGCAAATTAACATTTAGACAAAGGAATCCATGATTATTGTCGCTTTCAAACGCTTTTAAAAGATATTTTTAATTATATTTTTAATTATTATCTAATATTTTTATTATTTGATGCTCATTTCTCTCTGGCTACCCTACTGAGGATATAGTGAAAAGCTAGGACATAAAGAGCTTAAAAATAAGTAACTGTCATTTTGATAAACATTATATTGTATGTCACATTCATTGACACAGCATCTGAACAAATTATTTTTCTTTACTTCAGGCGAAGTGCGCGACTGTATACTCTGTGATTGTGGGTTCGATTCCCACTTCGAGGAATGAAATATTTAATATTTTTAATACTTCGCTCTAGTAACAAGACAAAGCGCGCCGTTGACTTTCGCCATTCGACACGCAATGAATTAGATATCGTCGATTACGCCCAATAGAAGTCTATTCGGCGAAAAGTAAGGAACGGCACGGCACGGCACGGCAAATAGACTCTTAATGGGAACACAGTGTCATAATACTGGGCTCCCAGGTTCCCTCAGCCTACCCTGCTATGTACGAGTGCTTTAAAAAAAACAATTTAATTTAGTTACACAAGTAACAACTGCGCCACGAAAGCTAAAGTCTATTCAAATAACAAAAGCCATGAGAAAATCCAAATATCCAAGCATATGCCAATATTTTCATAGACTCGATATTTCTACAGAACATGAAATTTTTCTGACAACTACGTTCTACGATATACGTAGAACGCTATGCAACGACTCCAGTTATATTTAAACAAATAAAAAAACTGCATCGCATCTGATCAAGTACGTTTACTTTATACGGGTGGAAAGATTTTTTGTTTTTTGTTACTTTTTGTTCTGAAATTTATGAACTGTATGAAATGTTAACGATAGTAGTAGATAGTATATATTATGTATCTATGTAACGTAAATAAACTTGGCTTTCATAGATTTTCAATTTTATATTAATAATAATCCTGAAGTCCGTCGGGGTGCAACCGTACAATCTATCATTGTAAACGGGACGGTTTTGAATTCGATTCCCACTTGAGAATTAATAACTTAATTTTCTTCTTCTGGTAAAAAGACAAAGCGCGGCGTCCAGATCCGCCATTCAACAGTCGAGCTCGAGGGAATAACGGAGTCGGAATGTTGGAGTGTCTTAATACTATTTTTTCTCTGCCTACTTTAATGTATGTAAAGCTAAAATTACATTAGATACATGTCCCGTCACCTACCATACATTGTCTCCTAATGTGCGAAAAGTCAAAGAAAAATCAAGTCACTAGCTCACTTCTACGCGCTCTACAAAACATGAAAGATGCATAAAAATAAGAAAATATTATTGAGACTATAGAGTAGAGGCACATCGTGTGTCCATAAACGTAACGGTTGTAGTCCCCTGGCATTTAGGTGATTTTATTTTCCCCACACTAATAAACAATGCGCGGCGTTAAGCTCCGTTTCTGTATGTAATGTCTAGAAAATTCGACTAAAAGTGAGTATTTTCACAATAGATATCCCCTACCTGCTTTGCAGGAAAAGACGTGAAGCTGCATTTTTTATTATAAATATACATTTGTTGTAGGTGAATCTCGCTTCTAGTAATTCTGAGACCAGTATAAACACTTTTAAGAAATCGGCCACCGCTCCTCAGACTTGTAGAAATCGCAAGCTACAACTGAAAATATTTACTTTATACTCTTGGGAATCCATTTAAATCTCGGTTTAACGTTTTTAAAACCGTTGAATCGTGGCGTATGTATTTTGTACTTAGAATTTTAACTTTTAAAGATCATATAAAGGATGGATTAGTTTAGGACAGGAGTTAAGGATGTGGGAAGAGAAACCGTCGTCCAGGCCCCTGATAGGCCTTGGGTAGGTGTACAGGCACATGTATGCCTTCATAAATTTCTTCACGGATTGCTGTGATGTATTCTCCAACCCTCGAAAATATGAGCAGAAAAATAATAGATATCAATAGATTTTTATTTTTATGTACACTTTAGCCTTATTTTATATCTATTTTTATTCTTCTTAGGGGGGGGGGGGGGGACTTCTAAAGTTTTCTTTTCACTTACTTCACTTTAATTTGAACCATAAATATTTACATTCTAGACACTTTTGTGTCACATGTTCCCAATTATGGTAAGGTAGTGTGGCGTTAATTCCCCCCACTTAAGACACAATGTTGCCCGATATCGGGCAAAAAGTGGACCGAAGGTAATAACACTAATTCCGCCTACCATCATACACGGGTATGGGGTACTTTATGAATTCGATAGATATTCTCAATAGTCTTTTATTAAAGCTAAAAATTAATTTAGAAATGATACGTAACAAACTTTGTAGGTATATACATTTTAACATAACAAATTACAGAGCTACAAAAGTGATCTCGCATTCTGTTAATTTATTCAATATTGTTTCATCATATCGGATAGTCCCTCCGCGAATATTACGTGAATTTCAAAACGAATTTGTTCAAACTTCTGTATTTTCAATAAAATTTTAATCTAAAATAATGTTTACAATACACATCTGACTGGAATGTTAGTCTAGCTAGTAGAAGGTTAGTGACATAGAGAAAAGTCCAATATTAAGCGAAATTAGGAAGTTCAATTCTCACTTTTACCATTTTTATATAAACACTGGAATAATCACATGTAGTGTAAGCCTAGAGACTAAAGAAAATGTTCGTAAATTCAATTTAAAAATTACCATTTACTCTTACATGCTTACACATCGTGGCGCAGCGGCACAGCGTCTGACTGTAAACGTGACGATTGTGGGTTCAATTCCCATTTAGAGAAATTTTTATTTCCTTGCACTTATAACAAGACAGAAAAGGTGGCATTAAGTTCTGCCATTCAATACGCATTGCTTCGAAAATTGAAGAGAAAGTGTGGAAAGCATTGTCTTAACACTAGGAGGGCAGGATTCAGCGTCAAGCTAAAAAATATACATAATTAAATATAAATATATATTACATATTATGAAAATACAAAATCACACGTTTAATAATATTTAAAATTAGATTACAAAATATTCCTTTAGCCATTTTAAGCGGAATGACCTAAATCATTCCTAAGCTTCCGTTTGTACAAATATTGAATCACTTTCCCTATATTTAAGACGCAATTTTATTTAGGGACGGCCTTTGTAAACACAAACAGCGGCGAAACGTCAAATGATGTGTAAGTTTTGACAGATGTCAGTTGATTCGGGTCAATAGACAAGTCGAAATTTTTATTCTAACGACAAATAAAATGGCTCCTGCATACGGCATAACTTAAGTCGTACCGATAGGGAGAAAATACGGGGCTTTTCTTACAATATCTTAGAAGAAAATAATTAAAGTCATTAATAAAAATATGAGACGACATGCAATGGTGTTGCAGTTATGAGTTCAACTGAGGAGTAAAAGGATTATAGAGAAAAAGTCCGCTTTGTTAAAAATAGCGGTATATTATATGTGTACTCCTTCCAGATATGCAATGTTATTCGAAATATTGAGGACAGAGTTTTTTAACTACAAGTAAGGATTTTTTTTTTCAAGACAATTTCTTGTTTATTTTTAGTAATAGCGGCCCCGCGTGACTTCGCCTACCTGTTATGTAGTTAATAAATCATAATTTAAATCTTTTGGAACTTTATTTGATTTTAATCGAAAAAATAGTCGTATGTAATAGACAAATATTTAGTTATTTTATATCTATCTAGGCAATAGGCTTTTTCTGCCTAAATCTGTAACCCGAGGGAATTTTGGGTTTTCGGAAAAAGTAGTAGTAGTAGTAGTATATGTTACTCCATTACTCTCTCTATATTATTTTAGTGCTAGCTTCCGGTCGAGCTATTCCGGAGATCAGTTCGGACAAATAAAAAGACAGCCATTTTTTTGTTTGTTCTTTGTTGCAATACGTGTTATAGTATACAGTTGGAAAAACACGATTAATTTGAAATCACAGACAGTCTTTTATATTATTTATATGTATAGATCACTAAGGTATGTAAAGTACGTAGGATGCCTTGGAATTTTGGCGTTAGTTGGTAAAGTTCAAAAAAACATAAACCACTTTTTTAGTACATATCTGTAATACTAATTTGTAAATAATAGAACCATATATTTTATAATAATTTAAAAGCTTATATAATAAAATATAAATTTAAATAAATATTTAATTTCCTCGAATGGGGATCGGACTTACGACCAGTCGCCATTACAGTCACAATGTGTGCCTCTGCGCCACAATTTATCTCTATTATTTTAAGATAATATTCGTTATTTACAGATATGTTGTGCAACTCATTGAAAATATCCATTATACAGTAAACTAAAAAAATATGACTATAATTGTGAGAGTATTACTATATGGGTATGGCGTATATGTGAAATAGCGTAACAATAATATAATTAATAATTAATGAGATTTCAATCAAATTAGCGCCCTAGAGGCGGCCTACTTAGCCGCAAATTGGTTAAATTAATTGTTTGCTTGTATTTGCATTAACAGGGTTTTATTACGATATACAAGTACTTGTACAAGAAATTGTATAAGGCAAACGAGCTTACGAGTCACCTGATGGTAAATGATCACCATCACCTACGACCCCGTGTAACACCAGAGGAGCTACAGGTGCGTTGGCGGCCTTTAAGGTGGAGATAGACGCACTTTTTGAAGGTACCCAGGTCGTATCTTTCTGGAAATACTGCCGTAAGTAGGCGCGTGAAAGGAAGTTCCTACGAAACCGCATAGTAGTGAAGTGCCACAAATACATGTGGTGTAAATCGTACATTACTTTGTGACGTACTGTGCGGTTAGAAAATTCGGCGGCAGGTAACAGGTCATACAGGTACCAGAACACTCCACATGTTAAATGCGGTAGATAATGCACAGCGAGGCGAGCGCCCCTACGCAAAGCCAAAGTCCAGAGATGAGAGCAGTACTCCACATAAGGCCAATCGGTGTTTTGGCGCGCAGCACTGTCTCGCTCTGTTGATGGTCCCCAGTTTCTTTGAGGCCAACTTGACCTTGCTTTCCAGATGATCGCTATACTGGCAGTCAATCAAAAAGCTAAAGCCCAAAGTACTGATCCTGGGCGCTAAGGGCTCTAAGGAGAGTGTCTTGGAAGACTGGCGACACGACAAATGAGTTTTTTTAGTAATTACGTGCAACTTGTGTCTTCTTGGAGTTGAATTGGACCAAATTCCTTTCACCCCACGTGGATACAATCCTGAGAGATGTCTCGGGATTGAAGA
>JAATLQ010038204.1:38227-83265 GCA_013421005.1 Heliconius erato x Heliconius himera | reverse complement strand
TAATTACAAATACGCGTCTTTTATCAACCTACCTCACAATGACACTTGTTGATATTTTATAATTTTTTATGTGTTAAAATTATCTGTAATTTGTATGCTTTTTGTTTTCTTTAATTTTATATACTAAGGAATGTGCAGTGGTCACACAAGCCTAATCGGGCTTAAGACCGCGAAGAAAATTATTGTTTTATGTAATATGTTTTAAATAAATAAATAAATAAATAAATAAATAAATAAATTTCTTCGCTCTAGTGTCGAGGCAAAGAGCGGCGTTGAGTTCCGCCACTCAACACGCAGTGCCTCTAAAATTCGGCGGAAAGTGGGGAACAGAGTGTCTTAATACGAGGTTCCCTCTGCCTACTCCTCTGTGTGCGGGATACGGCGAGAATCTGATTTTTTTTAATATTTTTAATTTACACGACAATGATCAACGCTAATGATCTTTTATTTCTATTGTTTTTTTTTCAGTCTAACACAGTGTTAAAAGCACATACAAGAACCCATACGGGAGAAAGGCCGTTCAAATGCAGATTTTGCGATTCGGCATTCACTCAAAATAGTTCTAGAGATTCCCACGAAAGAACACAGCATAAAGATATTGAAAAATGTGAAAAAAAAAGTTAATAAATATTGCTTTTAATTGATTTGGTAGTTTTGAACACCCTGTATGGATGTGTATTTATTATTAAAAGAATTATCTTCATGAAATAGTTTGGTAGTTACGCTTAGAATGAATAGAGTTATGTGTTTATGAGTTGTGTTTGTGTGTTTCCATGTATCTAGGCAGGTTGTAGGCTATATTATATAGATGTAACCCACTATACCTGCGGTCAAAGTCAGCAACCGCATTTACAATGTCACATACATCGTGTACTTCTTTCTATTTCATCACACGGCCAATGGAAAATGGGAAAAACGAAGCAGGTTAAGCCTTTTATATTAAAACTAGCGGCTCACCTACGGCTTCGCCCGCTTAAAATACATGATTATTGATTTAATAAGCAGAATTGATTGACAACTATAATGACTTCTAATATGATTTTTTTACGACATTATCGTCAAAGAATTTTTGATTGATTTAAATTAAAAAAATACGACCATTGTTGATATTTGATATTTATAAAATATACATAAAGCTAATTATTTATTACACGTATATATTTTTGTAACTTTATGTTCTTTTTACCTATATAATATACTCTGTTAAATGTGCTGATGTCAGTGAATAATTTAATTTACTCATTCAGAAAGAGCCTTAAATGTTAAATTATTGATTTGAACGATTCATAATATTCTTTGTAAAATAACTGTAATAATTGCCTATTAACTCCTGTACAATTTTTAAATTACTTACATATATTATATGAACGAACCGACCAAAAAATCTTTGTATTTACTTGATATTTCTTTCAAGATCGTTCTTTATCTCTGTGTTGAATTAATTACGACTTCTTTCAAATGACGATAACTTTTTTTTTAATGAACCGATTTTGATGAACTAAACTTTAGTATTTAAGTTGAGTTAAAACAAAGCAATTGGTGAAATTTTCAGTAAATCGGTTCAGTACTTTCAGAGAAAAATGCGGACAAAAATATGTCGACAGACAAGAAATTAAAAAAAAAATCTTTTTGCTTTCTATTATTCTTTTTAAGTGTCCCTATATCCATTTCAGTCAAAATTACTAAATGTACAGACAAAATATTTTTTCTGTCTTATTGTATCCTGCACCTGGAAACCTGGGAAACTAGTGGTAAGACAAAGAAAGTGGTAGGAAAGAAAATATATATTTAGAAAACGTATAAAAATTTGAATATAGCGGGACTCAGTGGTTTTCAGGAGACGCGGGTTCGAGTCCCGCTATGTTAAAATTCTTATACGTTTTCTAAAGTAGTTTAACTTAGACTTACACTGGTAACTGAAGCTTGTACAATATTTTAACAAAGTATTCACAGAAGCTGTTGGTTAGTTTTATGATGATAATGATGATGAAAGTAATTGTACATTCGTTGTGTTAAGCTGAAAGCTTTGAGTTTTCTTAGATTTATGTCACTGTGCCTTTTTCTGAACGATCTCAGCCAATCAACTCATGCCATTTGGTTGGACAACCAAGGAGATGGTACGTTTGAATTTGCTAGCATTTGCTGTAAGCCCGTAAAACACGAGAGTACATTCTCTTATATAGGCTTTTGATATTTTTTCGTGTATGCGTGAAAATATAGCATTTACATCGTTTAGTTTCGTGTTTTGTTGTCACATAAAGAATAGTTACTATTTTTAAATCTACACTTGTCTAGAGTGTCCAATATTGCAAAATGCATTGGTATCGTCACTTGACGCGATATATTATATAAGAATGTTGAAACGCGGGGAGGGCTGTATTCGACCTTGCTATGGCAAATGGATTGTCCTAATTGGTTGAGTCACCTATGCAACTCTCGGACGTGGAGGACCTCATCCCTCGATGGGACGAGGTCTTCAGGCAACTGCCTGGTACGAAGTGTTGGGCCCATTAAACGATATAGTCGCAGAACACCCGCAACTTGTTGTCTGGCACTACAAGTCAGCAGTCCTCTTCCATAAATAAGCACGTGACATTACTGCGTTTATGTTGTTTAAAATTATTAAAATTCAAAAATAATTGTAGTGTATGAGTAGGAGTGCAGAACTATTGAAGAGTTAACCAGTGTTGTCAATCAGTCTAATCAACATTCAATCATTTGTATCAATTCCGTATAAACTATTTCTATCTCAGTCTACCTATACCACTATAGCGCCGGCTAGAGCAGGACGACACTGGTACTTGATAACCGCAAGCAAGTAAAGCATAATGCTGATTAAACGCTAAGAGCTTAGAGTACGGCAGTGTTGTATGGAGACCACATTACTAAAAAAGTTAGTTATTTAATTATCAACATCAGTTCTTCAAGTCAAAAATTCTGAGGTTACACACATTAAAAAAAATACAATGAAATTGATAATCCTCCTTATGGAAGACGCTTAAAAAATCGTGGGCATTGTAAAAATTTTACTTGATAACGACTAATCTAAATTTATATATATTTTCTTAAAAACATTTTGTTAAATTATATTTTAATTTATGATAAAACTGACGAAGTATAAAGATTTTTTTTAAATTTCTTTAATGGCTTGATCGATACGTTTTTGGGCATAGCTTATAGTTTTTTTTTCATTTTCAAGTCTGTCACTCTCAATGTCACTGTAACATATGTCAATCATTAATATCAATATTGATAGACCGCCATATTACCTCAACTTTATTTTAATTTACCATTAAATTTCTAAATATTTTTAAAAATAACATGGAAACTAATACAGTGAAATTAGAATTGGATAATATTTGTAGGGGTTGTTTAAGCGCCGATAGAAATCTAAAGCCACTATCAAAAGATTGCGCGGTTATATTTTTGTATATATTAGGAAAAGAAAATGTTGTACCAGAGGTAATTTTGTAATATATAACAATAAGTAAATGTATAACTGATGTAGAGGCAAAGCGCGGCGTTGCCTTCCTCCACAATGCCTCCAGAATTCGGCGGAAAATTTAGAACGGAGTAGTAGCGATATAAAAAAAATTACTATAACAGATGTCTCTATTACGCTAAAGAATTTTTTTAGCATCAGGCTATTTCCTGCACATAGTAGGACGAATTCTCGAGGCATTGTGTGCTGAATGGCAGAACTTAACGCCACAGTGGTTGTTACCAGAGCGGGATAATGAAAATATTAAATATATACAATTAGTTAAAATGGGAATCAAACCTATTCCTTGTGCCCCTATGCCACAGAGAAATTTATTTATTTACTTAGAAATTATTGCCATTATTTCCTCTTGTGTTTTCTAATAAGAATGTAAAATATTTCACCTTCATAACATATCAACAAGACATTATATATTGTTGTTTTTAGGATTCAATGTATTTTAATTTATTACTATGTTGGGAGTGTACTTCTGTATTAAGAAAAATTTTAATATATCAAAACAGATTTAGAAGATCACAAATAGTGTTTCTAAGAAAATGGGTATGTCTATACTTAATTTTTTTCTTAGTTTGAGTACTGTATCCCGCATATAGCAGGGTAGGCAGTGGGAACCTCAGAACCTAGTGTTAAGGTTCTAAGGCCATTCTCCACTTTCTTTTGAATTCTGGAGGCATTGTGTTTTGAATAGCAGAACTCAATGGCACGCTTTCCAAGGGATTTCTTTCAATGAGTTTGCAGTATACTTAATATTTTTTTGACTTCTTGTTACTTAGCTCCATGCTGTATCTGACATATAGCAGGATAACTAGAGGGAACCTAATGTTAGGACAGTTTATACAATTTATTCCCCACACACTGCCCAGTTTTCAAGACATTGTTTGCTTAGTAAGAAGACAAAGTGCTGCATTGAGTTCTCCCATTTAACCAACACACAATGTCTTGCAAATTGTCTTGCTATAGAGGAAAAGATGTATACAGATGTAAAAAATATATTAAATTAACTTTGGCATTTTTTCAGGTAGGTCCTTTCTCTATAGAAAGTTTATCTCTACTAACAACTTTCAACAAAAATAATTATGATTCAAGTCTCATATATGATGAAGAACAAATTAAAGATAGTAAAACAGAATTAGATATAAATATAGACAAACTTGAATTTGAAATAAAAGATGAAAAAACTTATGAAATTAGTATAAAGGAAGAAATTATTAGTGATGTTGCTAGTGATATTCCTAAAAATAATGATTCCAATGATTTTGAAGAAGATATTTCTAAAAATAATGATTCTGATGATTTTGTCGATATTTTCGATAAAAAAGAGGTTAAAAAAAAGAAAAAGAATTATCCTAAGAGGCTATGTATAAAAACTATGAAATGTTCCCAAGCTAATTATGATAGGGGTATAGACAGGCATATAGAGAGTGTTCAATTGAAAATTGAACATATTAAAGATATAATAAATAAAGGAAAAAAGAAAACTAAGGATAGTATATTAGCAAGAATGCTTACAGCAATGAAAATACTTATAAATACAATGAATTCAGATTTGAAACAAGATGAGACAAATGTGAGTTAATTTTTTTTTCTCTCATCATGCCCCCTGATGTTTTTTTCTTATTAGAGTGGGTAAAGATTTTTTTTGTCTCACACTGTATTCTGCATATATAGCAGGATATAAGAACTTAGTGTTAAAACACTCCAATCCCAGTGCACTAACTAATTTTGATACATGTCATTGTCAGTAACAACACATTTTTAAAGAATTAATTTTTTAATTATAAAATAGGTAATGAGTGTCACTTCAATAAAAGTGCATTATAATTAGTATATGTGACAACTTAAGTTCAACTTGTATAAAGTTGAACTTAAGTTGTCACATAAACAGGATTAAAAAAAAACATATTTTTTTGTTAAAAACAACTATTTGTGGAGAACTACCGTTACTGTAGAGACATTATTCCCCATTAAGACACTTCCGTTACCCACTTTCTGCCGATTTCTTGAGATAGTGCGTGTTGATTGGTGAAAATTTGGTGAAGCGTGTGAGACTGAGAGTCTTAACAATAAGGCTCACTCTGCCCACCCTGTTATATACGAAATACAGCGTGAAGCTGTTAGCGTTTTGTTAAATATTGTATTTCTTTTTTTCACTTCCGTTCAGTCAAACGGCGTAAAATGTTCGCATTGTGAAATATACATATCAAATCGACATTTGTTAAAAGAACACTGGAACGAACACACTATAGATGCTATTAAATGTTTATACTGCGATAGAATGTCAATTTATAACAGCGAAATGTCTAGACATTTGAAAAGTTATCATAAATACAGTATTAAATGTGAATGTGGTTATGAATGCCGCCACCGGGGGACTTACTATCTACATTATAAAAAGTATCATACAGAGTTTGTGTGTGATCATTGTAAGAGTCGATATATAAGAAAGGAGAAATTAGAGAAACATATGAGGTAAGTTTCTTTTTATATTCTACTAATATTAAATACTAGCGGCCCACTCGCGGCTTCGCCCGCTCATCACCTATAATACGTTTATTGTGGTGCATTTATCAACAGATGAAATAATTTATAATTCAATGAGGAAAAACGTATTTTCATTATTCAGACCAAATCGGAAGACAATGAGCCAATTTTCACCAAAAAAAATACAAAAGAAAACTACGACGCCCAAATAGTACATAACCTTCGTTTATGTACTATTTGGGCGTCGTAGTTTTAGGGATAGAACCTATCTTTTTTTACTTAATTTAATATATGGTTTTACTTATTTGGTTAATATTACCAAAATAATACTACAATGACAATCTTTATCGTCTTCCTCCGCCCAAACCTCAGTGCACGTTTGCCCTTTTATTCGGAAATTTGTTAATGTCATTAGCCTTGCTGGCCTTTTCAGCGCCAATGGCTGGGAAGGGAAGAGGTTACTTTGTTCCTGAGAAGGTGCAAGCCCTATGTGGCTACTTAAAAGGATGCTGGACCCGAACCTAATCTTGCGGTCGTCAATCGGGCTGGGATCTAATCTGTAAAATATCAGAGATCCCTATATCATTATGAAATTGTACAATTATTTTTATTTTATTTTCTCTTAAAGTATACATCCATCCATGCATATAAAAGCCAAAGCTTATCTTCATAAAATTTCCTTGTTGATGGAATAACCTTTGCTCGTAAATTTCAATATGTACCTATGCCAAACGAAAAACGATCAAATATCACCTTTCTTTCTTTCTTCAGTTAAGCACCATGTGATACACGACATTTTTTGTTTTATTATCAGGCGCAAGAACAAACTATGCAGAGAGTCTTTTGACCCTTGAAGATGCCACATGCAATTGACCATGGGAAAAACGTTTATTTTCCATATTTAGACCACTAACTTTCAAAGATTGGCCTTGTGATTTGGTTAATGGTTATGACGAATGCAAGACGGATCGGAAATTGAAGTCTTTTAAACACAAACGGCATCGGTTGGGATGATCGGTCTCAGAATGAGAACTTCCTTACTTTTGAATGTTCCTTTGAATATCGACGCGTAAACCAGATTGTTAATCAATTTTCTTAGCAGTGTTTGGTGCAAATCGCCAGACTAAAATCATTGCATGACTAACACATCTCGAGTCTAAGTCTTTCAATGTTCGGATAAATGCTTTCATTGCCCGTTTATGCTCCATTGTGCATTCGTCCCAGATGATCATTTTCGACCTTTAGCTATTGTAGAATTTTTTGGAATATTATATGTTGGTTCTTCAATAGTTTATAGATTGAACTGCAATTTTAATGCTGAATGAGCCTTGTAAATATTAGACTGCTATTCCAAAACAATCAACTGCTACCGCAATGTTGGATCTCGCACGAACAGTAGATAAAACTACTGGCATGAGGACTAATAAATTTCTGCACATGAGGTAACACATGTCTATGATCAAGAGTAAAGCTTGATTATATATCTCCTCATTCATCTCAAGATCGGCATTTTTGTGAACTGATACTAATAAAATGTAAAATATCTCGTGCCACAGGTTAGATAGGCGTGAAGTACTTGTAAAAGTAAATATAACAGCTTCTATGATCGTCGTATCCTAACGGGTATCGTTTTCTAGTAAATTAAATTCTTCAAATGCGGCACGATACGTTGAGAATAGCAGCAACAACCGCAAATAGAAGCATTTCTTCATTATTGTTTATTCATTATACCACCAAAAGCATCAGAAGAACACACATCCGGATAATTAGGAACTGCATCGTCTTGATTCTGTCGTTGAAAATTCTTCTATGAATCATTCCAAGTATAATAACGTGGCATCTCCGAGTAAAGCAAAGTTTGTGCAAATGGATCACTTTGACAGATCGCAAAGAACTGGTCAATGTTGTCGCTGGAGATGTTGAACAACATTCGAAGCCGTGACATATACTCGTTCACCATTCTCCAGATGCACCGCCTAATGTACAACAGTAAGATGACGTTCGTGAATTGGAAATGCGACTATATACGCCAAATCGCTTCATTACAGTTCACGTAATCACCAACTTGATAGCGCGCAATTTCGTCATTGGTAAAGGAGGATTGGATGTCAAAAACCGCCATGTCGTTGTTTTTGGTGATATTTGCAAATATATTTTGTGGACTTTACTGAAGAATTGTAATAGTCTTGAACGCTTTGGAAATATGTGGCGAATATTGAACGAAATCCATTCATTTCACTTTTGTTGTGATAGGTCGTTACCGTTATCATCGGGCGATCGACACGGGTATAGTGGATAACCATCGTTTCCAGTGACTGTATGCGTAATAATACATCGAGCTAACTTTCTTTGTAATTTCTTCGCCTATAATTTTAAAAGTAGATTATGATTTTAAATCGGTTGCCTGTAATTTGTCCAATTTTTTCTCTACAAACAACTCCTTACCATATATTGTTTTATTGTCAACCAAAACCAAACAAAAAATGTAAAATGTTGTCTCTTTGAAATTAAAATAATACCCATCTCTCCTTATCTGATGATATCTGATGTTTTACATCAGTGAGTATTTGCAACATGTCACATAAAGGATAGTGTTTCAGATATTGCGTCATATGTTGCAGTTTCGCGACTTCTAAGCACAATATCACGTCTTTCCAAGCTTTCACCAACAATCAGGATGGCAACTTCATCTATTGGTGGAGCGTTAAATGTGCGTTCGTATACTCCAGATGGTCGTTTATCTGCTCTGATCACGAGTCCTCCAAAGCACTTTTTCACCACAAAGCAATGAATGCAATGGCTCAGGTGGCGGTTTCAATAATGGAAATTTCACATTTACACAATGGCAGCACAATCCCGGCGTCTCTCCGGAAAACTTCAATGCACCACAATACACGCAAACAACTTGCGTTGGCCCAATGCGACCGCTAGGATGATAGCAGTAATCATTGCTGCAATCGTATCAAAACGCTGCTCTATTCGAATCAGCACTTTAAAAATCTCTTCTTGTTAGTCAAAAATTATCAACTTGTTGATCTCTGTTGTTCGCGACGTTTGACGATTTCGCACTGCAAATCGAGCCGTTTCACGGACTGTCCCACTTTGCTCTTGTGATTGAGAAGCTTGAAGTCGAGCCATACCAACGCGACGCTCTTCACGGCCAATTTCTTGTTCTTATTCATTCGTTTAATTCGCAATGTTTCGTATCCTGCTTGCATCTCGGCTTTGTCCGGAAAGATTCGGAGTCCAGAGAGAGGTCTTGGTCGCCACATTGTTAATGGTGCCTAGTGCTGATTATAGACAAAATTTATAATTGTCGCGTTTAGCTGTAATTTTTATAATTGTAATTTTTTTTACCATACTTATTTACTTAGCTCACGGGGCTTCACGGGAACGCGGTATAAGAGGATAAAAAAATATCCTACGAGTAAATCCTCATCCCTCTCCTGTACACATTTATTTTATTTAAGTATTGTGAATTAGGATGAGGCTGAAAAACAGCGCTGTAGACAACACGTCTTACAGCATTCGCTGAGCCTCACTCCTTTTACCGTTTTGTTTTTTTGTTTTTTTTTTTCTCACTTTTTTAAATTTTTGTATTTGTTTTATTTTACTTTTATTATTTTTTAGCTTATTTTTTTAATTGTATTAGTAGTCATAAAACGGTAATAAACTTTTTTTGAATTTGAATTTGAATTTGAATTTAAAATGTTACCCCCATAACTCGCTTACTTTGAGAGACAAAAAAAAATGTGTCGCTATTTCAGATAACACAAGCATATTAAAAATACCTTAATTAGAAGCCTGTGCAGCTTTCCCATGCTTTGTGCGATAGGTGAAGCGTTAAAAAGTCTAGAAATAGTTTTAGTACTTAATTATATTCTTCCAGGGAAAAGCATTTGCCCAACAAATGCGATTTATGCGGTCGTGTCTATGCAAAAAAAAGTAGTCTTCAGGCCCACTATTGGACGTTTCACGAAGAATTCAAAGGGCAGACCAGTGAATTGACGTATTGTGTGGAATGCGACATGCAGTTTGAGAATCACTTCTTGTTTAATAGACATTTGAAGACGGCTGTTGCTCATAAGCCGAGAACGCCGAAAAAGTGAGTGAGTCTTTTGCTTATATGAAGCAGAATAAATGAGTTAATTAAGAGTTCATTAACGAAAAAATAATTTATTTTTTATATTAGTAAAAAAATAATCCATATCCGTTATTCTTAGAGGCCCTATTCACGAAGGCATGAGATAAATGTCAAGTAAAAAATATCTGGAATTTATCGATGAACATCGTTCTTCATTATTCACTTCATCATTCTATAGAATTTATTATTTTACATGATAATGAAATGATTTTTACAATTATATTTTTACATTACATAATCAAAAATAAAGATGATTTTAAATGCCAGGAATATTGTAAAAGTCTAATTTCAAATCTAAAAATTTTTCTATTCACCCCATTGTATAAATACCATAAATTCAATTCAATTTTTTTTTGCTCAATTTTTTATCTCTTCTCTTGTGAGTCGTATTTACTATGATCATGGTTGGAGGTCATCTTACGAGCACGATTGCATTCCTACCATAAATTGCGATCCATTGCGCACCTCATCACTTCGTAGAATTTGTGACAGAAGTTCCCAATCACGTGATCTCTTCAGTATTCCCAACAACGACTAACCGTTCCAAATTTTCGCCACTTTTTCTCATAATGTGACATAAAAAAGAGAGACAGACGCCTCTTTATTTTAGGCTCAGAAAGTATATTTCAAAGGCGTCAATGCGTTGCTTCTCTCTACTTTTGATAGTCCAAGTTTCAGTTCCATAAGTAAATATAGAAACACAAGGGCTCGCATAAGGCGCACTTTAGTTTTCCAGGAAATTCCACGATTTCTCAGAAAAAGCTCGAGACCTCTAATTTTTGCACGGAACCCGCGGTGGGCAAGCCCAACTTACTCTTGCCCGCTTTTTTTTATTATGAAATAACTTTACTCGTGGTATACAAATTTTATCCCGAAATAGGAGCTACAAGTTCACGAACTTAGAAGCAAAGCTAAATTTTATCACGAAGTAGGGTTCAAAGAAGAGGTCAACAAATAAATCAATATAAAAACCAAACTTAAGTTACACCACAAAATGCACACATTAAATTACTGTGCCAGTACACTCACATTTATCCCACTAAAATTTTCAAGTTCATATAACGTTTAATAATATATTTAAAATTGGTTAAGTTATAAGAACCTTAAGATGCCGAAGCAGAGGACGCTTACATATCTTATGTCATTATATTATCACCGCTTACTGTTGAAAAATCGTACCGTTTTACTAGCCGAAAGTTTTACCGTTGATTAAAGTCCAATTATTGCATTATATTTTGCTCATTCCATTCTATTGCTTCTCCAAAATTGCAAATTAAATAATATTGTAATCTTTTAAAACATTGTTAATCGTGTTTTACACTGTTTTACTGCATACTACAGGTAACAGGGTTAAATACTGTTTTTTTTAGAACGTAGGTGCTGCCTGAGGGATTTTGAAATTGGTTTTTTTCGAAATTTGGCGCCTAAATTATAACTATATTTTATAATCTATTTCATATCCTAAATATATAATAAAAGGTTAGAAAAATCAATTCTCCGTATGAAAGATATAAAAAACATATGAATTAGTTAACGTTCATTTGGTAACGGTCCGTTAAGGGTTTTGTGAAAAAAAAATAGTCTGGTTAAAAATTATTCAGCAGAATTTTTGTCTCCCAGCCTGTCCTTCTGGCTGTATGTGTGCCTGTTAGCTTATTCGCGAATCACGCAAAAGCTACTGTTCAGAAATGAATTAATTTTATTAGTGATAATTTAAAGTTTTTCCAAAGCCAAAGTGTCAGGCCCTTTACAGAGTATTGGTTTCCCAAAGATTCGAACGATTCTACATAGTATTCGAATAATGGATTCAAGCTAATACTGGGGTATACCAATTCCGAGAAGAGAATGGTCATCGATATGAGGACGAAGATGAATGAGCCAACTAGGCTCAACACCAATCGGTGTTTTGGCGTAAATAACTATCTCATTCGGCCGATAATCACATGTTCTTTGAAGCCAACTTGACTTTATTTTTGAGATGATCACAATGAATTCGAAACATTCATAAAATATTTCGTATAAATTCGAAACATTCATTCGAAAAGTTAAGGCTTAAAACGCTGATGCTGGGCGCGGCTTTAAAAGTGTGTTTTCAGAAACTGGTGACACGATAAATGGGCATTTCTTAGTTATTAAATTGAAGCTTTGGATCCTTTCAATCTATTATCTATAAATAAACATTTTCGATGGATAGATCAACATAAAACACAAGTTTATTTTGGCACTGGTCGACGTTGGCTCGAGAAAGACCTGCACGGCATATAATACCCGGCCTGCCGGAATATAATTATAGCGTCCACCGTGCTGTCGTCTACATAGGAAGGATAGCTAGGATCCTCTAACATAGAAACAGCGTTCCATTTATTCAGTGTGGAAACCAGCGACCACTACCTTGATACTGCGTTTAGTGAGAAAACTGGCACAATGCACTTGCATTCATTCTCGAAAAGCCCGTATATCCAAAATTTTGCAAGGAGCGCCCTTTAAAACAACTGCCCGAATGCTTTTACCATATCCAAATTACCTGCTAGGCCAGCTCTCTCAGGAAAAAATCTGTAAAAAAAGTATTTCATACAAAAATCATTACAAATTTATATTTGTAGCAAACTTAAGTTTGTCAACTTATATAACTAAGAGTTATTCATATTCGGTTATCAAAACCTATAGGGCGCTTCCCTTGGACCTACAATCCTGAAATCGATACGAAAGCCTCGGTGGGCGAGTTTGACTTGCAATTAACCGGTTTTTTTAATATGCTGTGAATGTAACAAATTAAAATTTGTTACCATGTTACAAATCGCTCTAAGAAAAAAGAATGTATATTTATTTATTAAAAAAAACTACTAATATAGCAGTGTAGGTCGTATTTTATTCATAAGAATTACGATAATAAAATATCAGTTTTATAAATTTTCGCATTAGAAGTCACTATAAGTATACACTTAAGTACGCTGCAAACATAGAACACGATGTAATTCACTGTATTGAATAATTAATCTTGTAGTTCAAGCGGGCGAAGCCGCGTGTGGCTTCTTTCGATCTTTGGCTTTTATATAAAAAATATCTTACCTTTATCTCGCAAAGTGAATTTGGTCTTGTCTTGTTCACAATGTTATGAGGGGGATACATGGTAAAGCTGAAATATAGAATAGTGTTTCATGACCACCACTTATTTATTAAATCGGGAAGTAAGATAGAGTATTAGCTTCAGAATTAACGGGTTGTTGTAGAAGATGTACATTATTATTATTTTTTTATGATTGTGAATAAAATGTATATTTTTTTTTATTTTTTCAGGATTCCGTGCCCTGACTGCGGTAAAATTTTCACCAAAGTCACTTATATGAATAAACATTATAATTTAGTACACAAAAAAAAAACTAAATTTTACTGTGAAATATGTGATAAAGTAAGTTAATTATTATTTTTTTAACTTACGCTACATCGTGCTCATGCCAGGTTAGACAGACATTTTCGGCCCAATGCCTGGAGGCATTGCGTATTGAGTGTCGGAACTCAACACCGCGCTTTGTCTTGTTACAAGTTAATTTCCTCGAGTGCTAATCAAACCCACAACCTGTCGAGTCCACAGTCGCACGTATGTGCCACTGCGCCACGACTGGCCTCTAGTATTTAAAATGCAAGTAGTTATGCAGCTTGACTATTTTACCCAAATAGCAGATCCGGACCTAGTGTCAAGACACTCCGCTTTTGACCCGAATTTAATTTGGAACATTGTATGTTGAATGGAGGAACTCAACGCCGCGCTCTATCTTATAAGAGCGGACAAATAAACTAAAGCTACTTTGCTGAATATATCGAATATATATATCGAAACGACAATCATTGGTTTTATGTATTCAGTATATTTTTATAGCTTTACGTATATTACGCAAGCAAAGAGGACCTAATGTTAAGACACTCCGTTCCTCATGCACCGCCCAATTCTCGAGGCATTGCGTGGTGAATGGTGGTACTTAACACCACGCTTTGCCTCGTTACCAGAGCAAGGAAATTAAAATATTAAATATTTTGTTCCCCCTAATGCGAAATTGAACCCGAAACCATCGCCTTTACATGCTATACCATTGCTCCAGGACGGCCTCGCTATTGTTATCGTTGATTATATTTAATTATTAGTAAAAACAAAAAAAATTGTTATATGTGTGCTGTAATATATAATTTTATTTTTCACAGTATTTGTCATCTGCATATTCTATGAGAACTCATACAAAGTATGTTCATTTGAAAGAAGAAAAGGAGAAAGATAAAAAGTGCCAAATATGCGGCAAATATTTCTTTGTAAGTTATTTTTTATCAATACCAAGTCCATCTACAACTAAATGTTAACACGTGTCAATTATGGACAAAGAGATAGGGATTACTTTTAAGATACTTATACATTATTATTTTTTTAGGTTCACCCTGTATTACGCCCATAGCATAGTAGGCAGTGGGAGCCTAGTATTAAGAGATTCCGTTTTTAATAGCACAGGTCCATTCCCCACTTTTCGCCTAATTCTGGACGCACTGCGTATTGAGTGGTAGAAGTCAACGCCGTTCTTTGCCTAGTTACCAGAGCGAAGAAATGAAAATAATAAATATCTCATTCCCTCGAGTGGGAATCGAACCCACAATTTTTTTTAATGTCAGATAAAAGAAAGTATAAAATTGGACGCATGTTAAAGAGTTATAATAGCAAACGTAAACAGTACGAATAAATATAAATAATCTAATATAATATCTTTAATTTACGCGACAATGGTCAACGCTAATGTTTTTTTTTTTTCATTTTTTTTTCAGTGTAATTCAGTGTTAAAAAAACATACAAGAACCCATACGGGAGAAAGACCGTATAAATGCAGATATTGCGATTCAACATTCACTCAGGGAAGTTCCAGATATACACACGAAAAAACACAGCATAAGGACGTTGAATAAATCAGTTTCACGCTGTATCCCACACACAGCAGGGTAAGCAGATGGAACCTAACACTGAATGGAATTGGCCGAACTCAACGCCGCGCTTTGCCTCGACACCAGAACCAGTCCCATTTACAGTCACTCTTTGTGGCCCTGCGCCACGAATGGCCTCGATGTTGAAAAATGTGAAAAAAAAATAATAAATATTGTTTTTAATTGATTTGGTTGTTTTGAACACCCTGTATGGATGTGTATTTATTATTAATAGGGTTATCGTAATTAAATATTTTTGTGGGTACGGTTAGAATGAATAGAGTCTATGTGTTTCCATGTATCGAGGCAGGCTATATCCTGTATTAGATCGTGCTAATCGTATCGATGTAACCCACTATACCTGCGGCTAAAGTTACTACCGCATTTACAATGTTATATACAAAGGGAATTTATTTCCATTTCACCGCACGGACAAAGCCAGTAAAAGCATAGCAAGTAAGGCCTTGTATATTAAAAGGGTAGAAGTTTTTTTTTGTTTCACACTGTATTCCACGCATAGCTAGGTAGGCAAAGGGAACTTGTGAAACTAGTGGTAAGACACTACGTTCTCCATGACTTTGAGTTACTGCCACCCGTGCAATGCGTTGAATCTGCTTTTTTGTTATAAGACCAACATGGCTTAGTAGATCAGTATCTGTCTGTAAGCGCGAAAGTTTTTAATTTGATTATTGATATTTAAATAAATTTCTTCTATCCACATTCGTAAGACAAAATGCGTTATTTGATACAAATTACAATAAAAAATTAAACAAGAAAATTTCAATACACTTTAATTCATTTAAAAATAACTATATTACAATACAATATAATATCTATTATATAATTCTATAATTAATTAGATCAGCCTTATTTTATATCTAGCCTACAATTAATGAAAGTTAGGTACAATGAGTAAAATTGAAACCAAAGAAATATTTAGTGACTCCTTTCTCCGTTTTACCGCATATTTTTATTCATTTGCGAGACATTCTTGGAAGAACTCTTGAAGACTTACTAATATTCTGTAGTTTAGTTCAATGCTCTAATCTCAGGAACTACTGGTTCGGTACGTAACTTTTTTCTCAGGCTTTTTTCTATTGCATTTAAATACAACGAAATTTAACAATTTTTCAAAAAACGGAGAAAGATAAATTATATCACTAGGTTGCGTCTGCCTATAAAGATACGAGGAAACATCATACACCTATAAAAGAAGTGAACTAACTTAAAATGTCCGTAATTTCTGATTTTACTAATTGGCAATACAATAAATTGGTAATAAAAACCGCTAGAATCATAATTCTAAGAAGATTTCTACCAAATTATAGGGACCCCTTAATACTTCGGTCGCAAGTCTAAGATATTCGCAATGGCCACAGCCACAATGAATTCGTAAAATGCAAGTAAACTAAAAAACGAAAGTACCTTCAGAAGCTACCTTCTTTTTTATTTTAGCTTTACTCTCAGGAGTGTGACTTAAAATTTAAACAAGTGCGAATCGGACTCGCGCACGAAGTTATTCATTCCATTATGTTACATACATAACAAAGCAAAAAAAAATACATTTCTTGTATGGGAGTCCCGAAAAATATTTATTTGGTTCTGTTTTTTAGTACTTGTTCTTATAGCGGTGACAGAAATAAATCATCTGTGAAAACAAATATTTTTAATATCTGCTAGGCTTGTATTTACAATCCGCTGTCAACACAGAGATCGATCTTGAGATGCCGTTTGCATTCATAGATTATAATGTATAAATGAAAATGGTATCTCAAAGTCGATCTCAGAGTTAAGAGCGGATTATAAATACGCCTCGCCTCTAAAATATTATAATATGTGAATATTATATTAGGCCATATTTCATATAGTTTTTTGTAATGAAAACAATATTTTACTTGATTCACATTGAATTCTTCAATTTAATTAAATTTTCAAGAGGCCATTTGACTCTTATAGTCTAAACGCGATAGTTGTGGCTTCGATTCCCACTCAGGGAAATGATTCCACCGACCACATAAGTTATTATTTTTATTCTTTAAGCATACAGTTATTATTATCCTATAAGCATTTCTTTTTAAAAGATGTAAAAATGAACAGCAAATTTTGTTTCTGTATCTTATTTTATTTGAAGATCTCATTTTTATATTACATATAATTATTTTATTAGAAAGTGTTTGTATGTATGTAAATATATTGTCATTGATCATGCATTGTAAATAAAGAATATATATCTATATATTATTTATGGGTGTTTTTTTTTCAATTAATTATTAAATGTTTATAAATATTAATAAAAATAAATATTCATTCTAATTACAATTCTTGAAGATAATGAAAAAAATATTTATAATGAAATAAAATTATATGATTAAAAAATCACAAAATCGATGTAACATAAAACTGGCAATATTAATAATAAAAATAAAATTAAATAATTAATCTATGGTTCACAGATGTAAAACGTTGTTTTATACCTTAATTTTTCTTATTCTATAATTATTCTATATTTACAATTTTACTTAAATTATAGCATCATATGATTATGTTTCCAGATGTAGACAAAAAGAATATATTTTTGATACAGTGATTCTCAACCTTTAACATTTGTTTTTACCTTTACAGTGTACCCCGCATATATCAGAGTGGGCATAGGCGTAACTAGAGATCTTTTCTGGGGGGGGGGATCTGGTCGGTTAATTTTGAACAGATATTTCCCACTTTCCACAGAATTTTTCGAGGCATTTATTGAGTGGTGGAACTCATAGCCATAAGGCAGAGCAAAGATATGAAAATATTAATAAATAATAATTCAGCCTTTTGTGTGGAGATTGAATACACAATGATATGTTACAGTCATACCCTTGTGCCCCTGAGTCTATAGCCTCAATAATAATTAAATATATTTTGATAATGTTGTATGTTGAGGTTGAGAATGACTGCCTTTATATATTACCTATATAAAATAGAAACTAATATAAGAACCATATAACAGAAAATACAGTAATATCCATTTGTTTTGTTCAAATTAAAATAATTTCTTTCAGGTTTAACCTATTTAAGTGGTTATTTTTAATATTACATATGCAATGTAGAAATCGACAAAGGAGCACAACCGTGCAACTATAAATGTGGGGGTGGAGAGTTTGATCCCCACTCACTCAGGGCCAGAAATCTTTGTCAAAATCAGTGTTGAGTTCCAGAGATCACTGAATACGGTACATGTTTTCTTACCAGAGAAAAAAATAAAAAATAATTCACTCCATTGTGTGGGATACAAACTCACAACCAGTCTTTGCTTTTAAAGTCAAACACTGACTTCAAAGTTTTATTTTATTTTGCACATATTAATCTTAATGGAGATTGCTTTATTTGCTTCTATATAATACATATTTAGTTTTAATAGGAGACTGGTGGTACTTGTGGCATCATGTTAGTATAAATACATTGATTCTCAGGTTTCATTTGTTGCATCGGCAAATGAGACATTACATTAGGCATTGGCTGAACACTCTGTGCAGTCTGCTCCGGCTTGATTTTGTTCTTTTTCTCGCATTTCTTAAATTTTATACCTAATTTGTTTAATAATATCAACCTTAAGGACTCCTTACCCCCTCTGTAGTTCAATTCGTGTTTTGCCGCTGTTAGTATTTTACCAAGTGTTGGTACTTCTTTCCGCATTGAATAACTATTGACAATACCTCTCAAAGCACATAGTTGGAAATAATCCAGTTGCACTTTCGTCTTTCTCACCCTTTTTTTCTTTGGCCCTGCTATTTTAGTATGTGTAGCTTCTGCTCGTAAACCTTCACGTTTTATACGTTTTATAGTACTTTCTGATAGCCCGGTGGCTGCACAAGCGCGTTTAACAACGTTCTCCACTGGAAATGCGTAGCCCCTATTCTGTTTTTCACTTTCAAAGAACTTTATGACTTTAAATATAATTTCTCTAGCCTGACCATCGATAGCTTCTTTTTTCTTCTTCTCCAGCCTAGGTAACAATAGATCTTCACGCTCTGTTTTATTTTGAGTAACATTTTGGTCAGTTTGTTGCTGTAAAGGCGCCTGTATCTGCATATGATTGACTGGAACTTCATGAATATGTGTGTCTATTTTAACATTAGATAAATTTACATCGTGCATATTATGTGTGTCTAACTTAACGTGGCTTACGTTCACGTCGTGTATGTGATTGTCCATTTTAATTTGTACAGGCATTTCATGGATATGGTTATCCATTTTTATATTTACAGACACATCATGTATATCCATTATTTCTATCCTATACGGGTCCTTAATGAATCCTTATATAAGTAAACTTATTGTACAATATATTAAATTGATATAAATGCCTTTGTTTTGTGTAGAAATTGTTTATTTATATTAACAAACGAACGTCTTATGAAAGGTATAAACGCCATTATAAACAGTTAGGCAGATAATATAATGTTTAATTAAAGTTGAATGTCAAATATTGTTTCGTAATAATGTTTAGGTGTATCAAAATATATTAAATAACTGAAATTGAATTTAATTTTTGTTAATATTTAAGGCAATATTTTTTATTTTGTTAATATTGAATTTAATATTTTTTAATTTTAGAATAATAAATAAATATAATGAAGTAAATATATAAACAATTTAAATCTTAGACAGAAAATAAAAAATACGTATATCATACTTATTTATAAAAAATACATAAATATTTTAACAACATATAAATTTGCTTATACATCAATATTAGCTCTTTTTTTAGTTGTATTTCTATTTTAATTACCATAGTAATCAAATTAACAAATGGAATAACATTCACAAATTAAAATTCAATTTAAAAAATATATATCAAATTAAAATATATATAGTCTATAGAAATAGACATATTGTTTATGTTTTGACATTTTAAGAGATTATTGACTAGGAGACTGTCGTAAAACTAAATGTTAAACGTGTTTTTACTTTATTTTGTGCAATTATTCTTAAAATAATAAAAAAAATGGAGAAAAATAAAATTAAATATTGTTATGGGTGCTTATCCACAGACAGACTGTTATTTCCAATTAATAACTACTTCGATATTTATATAAAATTAATGGAAAATGAGTTCAAGAATACGAATAATTCGGTAAGTGATCCAATTTTTATAGTTTTATACATTTAAAATTATAATACTATTGATATTTAGTGTTTTAAATAGTAAAGCGTAAGAATTAGTATGAGCCTTTCTGCCTATATTGACATAGAACAGGATGTATGGAAATGATATCAAAACAATAAAATATATTTTTAAATATTATCGCACTTGAGGCCAGTCGTGGCGCATTGGCACAAGTGTGACTGTAAAACCGACTGGTTGTGGGCTCGATCCCCACTCGAGGAGATAAAATATTTACTTAAAGTTATATTTCCATTTCTTCCCTCCGGTGTCGAGGACAAGTGCGGCGTTGAGTTCTGCTACTCAACACGCAATGTCTCCAGAATTCGGCAGAAAGTGGGAAACGGAGTGTCTTAACACTGGTTTCCCTCTGCCTATCCTGCAATGTGCGGGATACAGCGTGAAGCTGATTTATTTATTTTTATCGCACTATACCGAACCGAGGGATAAAACCCTCGACTAAGGCGTTTACAGTCAAACAACGTCACACAGCGCTACAATAACCCATTTATATATATGTATACTTGATTAAAATAACAAACGAGAAACGACAATATTTACATACACAAACTTAACAAATTATCGGTAGATCGATTGATTCAAAAATAAAAACTGTTATGAAATCCATTACTAACTGCGCCAATTTTTTCTTTAAGCTTAACAGTATTTAAATGTTCTTTGAATTCGCCATATATGAATATATGTGTTGCAATTCAACAATATTAGCAGGTAAATCAGTATAAGTCTATTTATATATACTTCTGTTGTAAACTTATTATATTTTCAGGGTAACTATAACACAAATATGTGCTGGGAGTGTCGTGCTTTATTAAAAAACGTAGTGACATTTCAAAAACGAATAAAAACAGCTTATAAAGTTTTAAGTAAACAAACAAAGAAGTTGGTAAGTTCCCTTTCTTTGATTCACAGTCTCTATCGTAGTCTCGCCTTTATTTATAATAGTTTGTTCTCCACTTTTCATCCGATGTTGAAAAAATTAAAAATAATAATTCCCCACAACGTGGCCCGTAATCACGGATATATTGAAAACCACCATGCGATTATTGTGGGACTTCTGCAGAGTTTTCAAAACGTCAGTTTTCCAAAAATGTATATTATTAAATACGCGACTAATCCCGTTAAACAGTTGGTTATTGAATATGTGTATCGTATTTATATATTTACTCATATACTTCTTCAGTAATTTACTTTTACATGGAAATATTTTTCAAAAATCCTTAAGTAATGCAATATTAATACTTATTTAGAAAACGTATAAAAATTTGAACGTAGCGGGACTCGAACCTGCTCCTCCTTTTGATTCCTCCTGGATTCAAGTCCCGTTACGTTCAAATTTTTATACGTTTTCTAAATAAGTACTTTTCTTTTCTAAGTGTGGAATAACACTTTAAAAATGTAAAAAGATAATGTTATATTATTTTCAGCCACACACAAAGATACTATCAAACCTAACTCGTTCGTACACAGATGATTATATATCAATTATACATGAAGATAACAAAAATCGATTGAAATTTGAACCTGAACATAATAACATTTACTTAGAAGGCAATATAGATGTTAAAATAGAAGAATATTCTGATGAAAAAACTGAAGACATAGAAGATCTAAAAGAATTAAATCTAGATATAAAATCAGAAATAGGTACAAAATTAG
Source organism: Heliconius erato x Heliconius himera (assembly GCA_013421005.1). Taxonomy (NCBI): domain Eukaryota; kingdom Metazoa; phylum Arthropoda; class Insecta; order Lepidoptera; family Nymphalidae; genus Heliconius; species Heliconius erato x Heliconius himera. Next base: position 61,356 of record JAATLQ010038204.1, on the reverse strand, counting down.
AATTCAGTGATGATTTAGAATTATATGAACAAGATGAGTGCAATGAAGATTCTGAATTTTATGTAAAAGATGAACTTGATGATGAAAAAGTTAATACGGAGCTTAAATTGAATAAAAAAACCAAAGCAAAACGGGTGAAAGAAAAATTACTTCTATCAATCAGTCGCAAATATAAATTTATATCAAATAGTGATAAAACAATAAAAACTCGTGAAAATATTAAAAAAGTGAAAATAGATGATAAAGAAAGACTTAATTGGATAGAAGAAGTTAAAAAAGCAAGGAACTACAATAACATGATGTTTCAATGCAAATTATGCATATCGGGATATGCGAATGAGATATATTATGCACAGCATATGCAAAGGTTTCATTCTAAGGTAAGATTTCCTCTTTTTTTATTAGTTTCACGCTGTATCCCGCATATAGCAGGGTAGGCAGAGGAATCTTAATGTTAAGACACTTATACAGATCTCCCCCCTGGCCCCTGACTTGAATCGGAACCACAACCGGCGCGTTAATAATCAAACGCCACGCGCCTCTTGTGTCACGAGAGCCTCTAAGATGATGTTTGTGACACTTCTCTTATTATTTATTTTATGTTCAGATACATATTAGATCTTTGTTTTCCTTATAGTTTTATACATATAAGATGTTATACTCGTATGTTAAAACACTCTTTTTAATTTTTTAGCATCACACTTTATCCCGAATATATAGCAGGATAGGCAGGGGGAACCTGGGAAAAGGTTAAGACACTTTATTCCCCATTAAGATACTTCTGTTCACCAACGTCCACCGAATTCCTGAGGCCTTACATGTTGAGTAGTGTAACGCAATACCGCGCTTTGTCTCGTTACCAGCACGAATAAATGAAAATATTCAATATTTCATTCCCCAAATGAAAACTGAACCAACACAATTTACAGTCGCAGACAGCCTCGTTCTTCATTTTGTACCTATTTAGAAAATATTTGGGTGGTATTTTTTTTTTTGTGGGTAAATTCTTTACTCAGGGGAATAAATTATGCTCATTTTGTCACTCTCACAAGAAGATGAAGCGCGGCGTTAAGTTCCGCAACTAGGGAACGTGGTTTGGGAACGGAAATTATTAACACTAGGGTACCTATGCCAATCTGCCATATGGTAGGATAAGGGGATAGAGGGTGAAGCTAGTAATATTTTTTTCTAGTCCAGCGGTAATTTCGAGTGTGACATATGCAAAAGGAGGTTTCAACACAAATTTAATTTAAAATCTCATATAAAAGAACATTACACTAAATACGTATGTACTGTATGTAATTTTGAAACATATAAGATGTGGAAGATTAAAACACATTTAGACTTCAGTCATAAGAGAGCGGTTATGTGTTTAATCTGTGGACTTAAATTTGAGTAAGTTTTTTTTTTTAATTTTAGCTTCGCTTCGCTTGTTTTCGCTTCGATCTGTAACACCGATAGCTTTTATGTATATAAATTTATGTAGAACTTTAAAAAAATTCTAATAATTTGTATGAAAACTAATGTAATCTTGTAAAAAAAAAGTAAGAAATGATTTAGTTACAAGTTTAAGTATGATTACTTTTATAAGAAGAACGGGTTATTCTTTATCTTGCATTCCGCGGCAATTTATACCGTTCAGTTATTATTTTTTTAGAACTTAAGAGTTAAGACTAAGTATTCAATTATTCCTTCTACTAACGTAATCGCACTAAAAAAAATGTACTAAGAATCTGTTGTTACTGAATTGTAATTATAATAAAATAAATATATATTTATAAAAACATTTTTATAAAAATTTAAAATTGTACAGAATCCAAGGCGTGCGGGTTCAAATCCTGTTAGGTTAGGTTATTTTTCTGTTTTATAAACAAAAAAGTATTTTTCTTTCCTAAGCAACTAATAACATAAATAGTAATACATATGTGTATACAAAATAATAATATGTTAACTTTTTCCCCAGAAAAATTCCAGAGTTCTATCAGCATTATAAAAAAATGCACACAAAAGTTGTATGCGATTATTGTAATAAGAGCTATACGGAGAAACGAATGCTAATAGGGCATATATTGTAAGTATGTTTGTGGGAACCTATTAGTGTTAAAAGTTAAAACACTCCGTCCCCCTCACATCGTCCAATTTTCGAGACACTGCGTGTTAAGTGGCAACGCTGCTCTTTGTCTCCCACCACACATCTCGAAAATTGAGCGGTGAATAAATAACGGACTGTCTTAACTTAACTGTGAGTTCAATCTTTCTACACTGCTAAATGCGGGATTGAGCATGGAGCTGCTTTTTTAAGTACCAATTGTATTTCACAGCCGCCGTCACAACAAGCACAGGTGTGAAATATGTAAGCGTGATTACCTATCACTCGACGCGTTAACACGCCACAATAATCTTAATCACGTCATATCACGCACGGAGGCGTGTTACTGCGTCGAGTGTGATATACAGTTTGATAATAGCAGCAGATATAACAATCATTTGAAGACAAGTGTTAAACATAAAACTATTATTGGGTATGTGTTTTTTTTTAAATAAAAACATACGAATGAGTGAATGATGAATGAATAAATGAATTGATGAAATGATAGTTAAATAAATATATCAATTTATGATTAAATCAACTGTTATCAGTTGATTTAATCATAAATTGATATATTGAATAAAAATATAGATGGATATAGTCATTCATTCATTATTTACTGACTTCATGAATGAGTGACTGTATGTATATCACATATAGAGATGTGTTGCTGCATTAAGTTAGGAAGTATGATGCGTATGAAACCATTGTTGGTTTCACGTTTTAATAAACAATGAACGAGTGAATGAATGAATGCACGAATTAATGAATTAACATGTGAATGGATCTGTAAATAAATTAATGAGTGAATTAGTTTTGCGAATTAATTATTTATTACTCGCTGACAGATTAAAATGTAAATATCGTACAATTTGAATGAAGAATGAAATAATTAATGAATATGTAAGTGATTGTGTTTGTGAATCAATTTATAGTTAATTAAATAAAATATATGTATATGTGCCCACTACTAGTTCAGTTCAGTTCTTAATTTATGGCGTTCCGAGTGTGCCAGTTGAGCACTAATCACTTTGGCAAAGTCACGTTGTATGGGGAATACATTGAGGAGATTCTACGAACCTACTACTAGTACAGTGGTCAGGTTAGTTCTTGTGCCAAGTGTGATAAGTAACAGTGGCGGATTGGCACTCTCGGAACTCAATAGATAAAGAACAAAAACAACAGTGGCGGCATTTACCAGCTAACTAAGTAGGCCATAAGCTTAGAGTGGCCGATTAAGAGAGATGGTAAATTTATAGATCACTTTCTATTTTGATACCATATTCAAAGTAATGAGGCCAGTCATGATGGACGGGCACAACTGTGCCCTGTGTGTGTGGAACTGTGTGTGTGTGTGTGGAAATGACTTAATATTTTTGTCTAAAAATATTTCATATTTTATTTATTACCTACTAACATAAATATAAATCTTGGTTAATTACAAATTTTCTATCGAAATTTCAATATGTTTTCAGTATTCCATGCCCAGAATGCAATAAAGTGTACAACAAACGTTGTACTATGAGAAATCATTACAAGCACGTACATTTGCAAAAAACCGATTTTTATTGTGAAAAATGTAGTAGAGTAAGTATTTTTTTAAAATTATTATATACAGAGTGTTTTTGCCAGCGCCACTTTAAATGAAACCATATGTTTAAATACTCTATAAAAGCCTAATACGATTTAAAAAAATCCTAAAAATGAAAAAGTTCTTTTTTAAACAAAATAAATAATAAGATTATCATTGTAAAATAAAACGCCATTTGTCAAGAACGACGCACGCAGCCATAAATCTATCGAAGGGAAACCGCTGCATACGCCTCATTACGAAATCGAGTCGTAGGTATTGTTTGGTAAAGTTCAAAGTTGTTTAACCTTTAGCAGTATTTTTGTAGTAGTGTGTGTTTACGTTATTGGTATCTATGCGTAACTGCGTCACACGAAATACAGGTATGGATAAACATCGTGAAATGACAAAAAAAATCCTACGTCTAAACGGTTGAGGTATTTTGATTAATTTCTTTAGGTATGGGCTTAAAATATTTAACCCTATGCTATGCTGTTCCCGTAAAAGGAGCGCTGACGCATCCACTCTGTATAAATTTCATTTATTTAGCAAGATAGGCAAAGAGAACTTAGTGATAAGGCACTACGTTTTCTGTTTTACATTGATTTTCAATAAGTTTACCTTTTTGTTTTCCCTCATTAGACCACAAATGATAAATATTTAAACTTAATCCCTCTCTCCAGGCGTGTAGAACCCAAAACCATCGCTTTCACAATCAATCACTGTTCCACTGCGACTAATATAATAATTTCTTATGTTTCAGTATTTCCTTAATGGTTTTCGGCTAAGACAGCACACAGCTTCCGTACACGATAAAATACCGCGTGTCAAGAACAAAATATGTCCGCACTGTGGAAGAGGATTTTCGGTAAGATTTTTTTAAAATGAGAACTATCTTTTTTTATCCACTTGTTTATTTCTCTTTATTATACAGAGTGGAAGTGTCAGCACCACTTTAAATGAAACAACAGTTTTAACTACTCTATAAAAGCGTAACACCACTAATTTCTTTTTTCTCAAAATGAAAAAGTGATTTTTTCAAACAAGATAAATAATAAAATTATTGTTGTAATATAAAACGCCATTTGTCAAGAACGACGCACGCACGCATAAACATAAATCTATCAAAGGGAAATCGCCACTTACGCCTCAGTCCGAAATTGAGTCGTAGGTATTGGCGGCAAAGTTCAAAGTTGATTAATCTTTAGTAGTATTTTTGTAGTAGTATGTGTTTACGTTATTGGTATCTATGCGTAACAGCGTCATACGAAATACAGGTATGGGTAAACATCATGAAATGAAAAAAAATCCTACGTCTAAACTGTTGAGGTATCTTGATTAATTTCTTTAGGTATGGGCTTAAAATATTTTAGCATATAGATATGCTGTTCCCGTAAAATGAGCGCTGACACTTCCACCCTGTATATAATAGATTTTTTTATGAAGCATTTTTTATCTACATATGCCTTTAATTATTTACGCATTCATTCATTCATGATAATAAGAAATAAGATTTTAACTCATTGTGAGTTATCTCATCACGAGGATTAAACGATAAAAAAGTGATTACTGATTATACGAGTATATCTCAATTCGTCACTTTCTTCCCCTTTTAGAGAAATGTAGAAATTCTTCTTTTACTTATTAAAGATTTAAAAATTTTATACGTCTTCTAAAAAAGTAAAAAATAATCTCTTTTTCAGACAAACAGAATATTATCCAACCATATTAAAACACATACTGGAGAGAGGCCCTTTTCCTGTGACGTCTGTCAATCGACCTTTACACAAAAAACTGCACTTGTTGTACACAAACGTGCTATACATAAAGATAAATAATGTATTTAAAATTTTCATAAAGCATCATAGGCAGAGGGAACCTAGGGTTATTAACACTTTTCACCAGGGAACCTAGTGTTAAGATGCTCTAAGCTGCACGTTCCACCGATTTTAATGGCATTTTTTAGTGATGGATGATGACGCCATTCTTTGTCTTTTTACCAGAGCGAAGAATTAAGAATAATTTGTATAATCATCGCGTGTGAGATCATTGAGAATTGAACCCACAACCGTCGCGTTAACATCACACATGTTAGTTTGTAACTTTTATAATTACTTAAAGTCTATATTTAATATTATTTTTGTTTGTATAGATTTAATAAAATATAGAAGTTATGTTACCTATTGTACAGCGTGTTACAAAATGTTTAAATTTTAAATATAAATTGTTAAGTAATGTTTCTATGTATAATGTCATAAAGTTTCGAGATAATGAATTATAAATGTAAGAACAATAAACAAAAACAGATATATTGTATAATTATGTATTAGTACCACCACAGCTACGGACTAGATGGCTTTTCTTGGGAAAAAGACTTTTGGTCTTTTCTTGGAAAAAAGACAAGGCAAACCAGCAACACATGTAACACAAGAGGAGCTACAGGTGCGTTACCGGCCTTTGAGGTGAAGATAGACACGATTTTTGAAGTTACCCAATTCGTATAGACCTGGAAACACTGCCGCAGGTAGACCATTCCACAGTTGCATGGCGCCTAGAAGGAAATTCCTAGGAAACCGCACAGTAGTGGAGAACCACGTATCCAGGTGATATGGATGGTGTTGAAGTTTATGATGTACCGTGCGGCTAGAGAGTGCAGCGGCAGGTAAGAGATCGAACAGTTCCCCATACCACTCCCGATGATAAATGCGGTACAGAAGAGGAGACGTCTCTTTTCAAAGCCAGTGTCAAGATTTTCACAGATCATTGGGTCGTCCCCAACGATTGGAATGGCTCTACCTTGTGTGCGTTATAGGTTAGATATATTTTTTTATATAATTCTTAAGGCTTAGTGCGTCGCGTTTAGTCGCATTCTGGCTGTTTAGTCGCTCTGTCCGTTCGTGTTTTACGTTTATTGTTCCTTAACTTATAAATGTGGGTTGACTCTCTTGATCAATAAAGAGATGATATTAAATGAATATTTACTTTTTAAATCATATTTATTTTTTTCTATAACGAAAGTCAAGGCAAGGCAGGAATGGTTTCGTTTCCTTTTTCAGTTATTTTCAGTTGTCTCTTCCGTATGATATAAAGTATCGAACTAAATATTTCTATTAACTTAGACTTTGTTTAAACTAATAAAAGGCCTCACGTAAAATTTCTGAATAATTTCCCAAAAACTGTAATTTTAAGTTTCATTCTAAATAATGTCTTTAAACTTGTAAAATATTCGTTAAAATTCAATATATAATGTTTATTAAACCATATTTTGCTTTATTTCACCTATGAAGAATTAAACAAGGTCATTTAATGTGTAATACCAGCAGAGTCTAATCTAGTAGGTATGCGGTCGACGTATCGTGGCCCCGTGTGTGGTTTGGATTGTTGATATGTTGTCGCTTTTGATTTTAGGACTTTTAGAGTTCAGTTCAGTCATCTAATGACTAATTATTAATCCAAATAATATTTTTTTTTATTGAGATTCTTTCAACGACAGTAGGTAAATTTCAGAACATTGACCTTAATAAATTCCGGAACGATTAATAAAAAATCTTGTTTGATTTAATCGGGCAGGCTTACCTTCTTTTGCTTTTTTTTCGAGTACTACAAAACGTCGTCTCACTCGAGTGGGGATCGAACCCACAACCAGTCGGTTTTACAGTCACACCTCGTGCCGCTGCACCACGACGGGCCTCATTTTACTCTTTCTTATATGAATTATAAAGGGAAATAAAATAAATTATATTTTTACTTTTTATTAAATTGACAAAAAAATCTATGTTCATAGCTTCAAAAACAACAAATTAAATCTTTTTTTTAATAAATAATTATGAAAATCAAAACAGAAAGGAGTATAAAGTGACGTCAGTTAGTAACGTATTAAAATTTATTATAAAATTGAATTGAAAAATGAATGACATTCTTTTCTTTATATTTACACAGCAAACAGTTGGTATCTATAAACTTTAAAATGCTAAAGCTAAAAGTAATTTGTATCTTTATACGCTTTATATTATTAGACTGTAAAGATGTAGTGTCTATACACTTTGTAACCACTGGCATATCTTAGAGATATTTTCCAGGACAAGGGGTCTTGAGTTCAGTTTTAACCTGAATCTGATCTCTTTATGTAAAGTTTTTTAAATTTTCAGGCTTAATTTTTTCGTTGGTAAAAATTCTGGGATGGGCACCAGATTATTCTGGGGTGGACGACCCAGTTCCCATGTTGAAAATTGATTATTCGGAAGATTTTATCCATCTTGAAGTCAGATCTTTTGATATTTCGCGCATTGTACACTCGCACTTGGGAAGAAAATAATCAAAAGTAAGAAAAGTCCCCAGTATCAAATCAGCGCAACAAACCTCAGAGCGGTCGTGTCAACCCTAAAATAAAGTCAAACCAGAGTTTATCACAAAACAATTGTGACAAGGATGGGGAAAAGGAAAACAAGATTTAAGTTAATTTATAAGTAGCACCAAAGAGTAACATATTTTTTGTTATTTGGTTTTGAAAATAAAAAAATCTTTATAAATTCTGATAATTTTAATTTTCTCATCCCACAAATCACGATGACTTGTAAGAATTTTTCAAATAAAAAGAAAAGTGTTGCCTTAACACAAAAAATAAACAACATAAATTAGCCATTTCTAAAAAGCTAATTAATTATTATATACTATTTCATATAATTCTACAATATTAACAGACAATTTGTACAAAGACTAAACATTTTTTTAAAAAACATTAATTATTAATGCATAAGAAATTTCACTTCTACCAAAATATTTATTTATCATCACCTTAACTACTTTACTTGGTGTGTAATAGCTTATTGTGTGTGTACAAGGCGGCCGGGTGCGCGAAGGAGGCGTCGCAGCGCGAGCAGTGCAGCGGCCGCTCGCCGGTGTGCGTGCGGATGTGCGACTGCAGTATGGAGAGAGACTGTAACAAAAGTGAACAGTGTAATGTGTGTGTATGTGTGTGTAGTGTCTTTTACAGCACATTGAAATTGACATACTTATGTATATTTCATATAATATAATTGACATACTTATGTATATTTACCAAATACGAGGCCAGTCGTGGCGCAGTGGCACAAAGTGTGACTGTAAAACCGAATAGTTGTGGGTTCGATCCCTACTCGAGGAGATGAAATATTTACTTACATTTATATTTCCATTTCTTCGCTCTGGTATCGTTGCGTTGAGTTCTGCCACTCAACATGCAATACCTCCAGAATTCGGCAGAAAGTGGGGAACGGAGTATCTTAACACTATATTCCCTCTGCTTACCCTGCTGTGTACCAAATAAAAATGAATAACTTCAATTGTTATAACTACAAATAAATAACACTCACAGTAAACCCTCGTCCACAGTAATCGCATATTTTATTCCTTGGCAGACGTTTCTTCTCGTGAACGAAATCTCTATGTTTATTCAAACTTGATTTATTTTTAAATATCTGAAATTTAAGAAACACAGTTAAATTAGAATAGTCATTCTAATTTAAAATATGGAAAATATATTATTGTCTGTGTGTACATATTTATAATTCCTAAAGGACCCGTTGACGCGTATTATAATAATATGCGTTGTGATAGCAACGTGCATGACACTTTATATATATGTCGCCGCGCTTTGCCCCGACACCAGAGTGAAGAAATGGAAAAAGATTTAAAAGAAATATTTCATCTCCTCGAGTGGGGATCGTATCCACAACCAGTCGATTTTGCAGTCATACTTTGTGCCTCTGCGCCACAACTGGCCTCAACAGAAACTATTAAATAATTAATAAAATATGGAACAAATTTACTAAACATTAAAAGAAAAAAATCTTAAAAAATAGTTCAACCTCGCTCATCCTGCTAAGCACATTTACATAATTTTATCTTGTTTACCTTAAAAATCGTATATATTCATAATACTTACTTTAGGACATTTATTACACGCAAATTTTGTTTTATTCAGATGGGCCCAGTCCACGTGCTCTTGTAAAGAGCTTTTTGTTAAGAACTTGGCACCACATTCATTGCAAACGAACCTAGAAAAAAACAAAAATATTATTTCTAATTGTGTAAAAAAAAAGCTGTATAAAGAGGAATCAGTTTTTTTATCCCGCATATTGCAGAAAGAGTATGTGTTAAGGGTCTCTGTTCTCCAATTTCCGCCGAATTTTCGAGACGTTCGATTGCGTGTTGGTTGGCGGAACTCAACGCCGCACTTTTGCCTTGGTACCAGAACAAAGAAATGGAAATATTAATAAATAATAATAACAAAGTCGCACGATTGTGCCCCTGCGTCAAGATGGTCTCAATCAGTATCCACTAAAATACTACATATTTCTATACTTGTCATATAATTAATTCTAAGCGAAAATAAAATCACCTTGACCATAAAAGAGCTGTGAAATATTCATTTTTAAAGTAAAATTCATCACTAGATGACATTAAAAATTCCTGTTTAAGCTTTATAAATAAAAAATTAAACACAGATCAAGCATAACTTAGCTATTATCTCAAATCACCAAATGTAACACTATAACAATAACTAAAAATAAAAATATAATTAAGCAACAATACTTTCTGAATGGGACTCAATTAAATAGAGTAAATCATGTACGTGATCTTGGTATCATTATAGATTCGCGCCTTCATCGCGATCAACATGTTGACAATATTGTTAATAACGCATTTAAAATGTACGGATTTGTGATGCGATCAACTAAAGATTTTAAAAAGCCGTCTACGCTCTTATATCTATATACCAGTTTAATCAGACCACAACTTGAATATGCATTACAAATCTGGAACCCCATTTACAATAAATATGTTGATCAGATAGAAAATGTGCAACGTCGGTATTTGCGATCATTACATTACAAATTTTCACATTCTTATTTGTCATACTCTAAGTTGCTCGATAAATATAAATTAATGAGTCTTGCATCGAGAAGAAAACTGTTAAGTACAATGTCATTATATAATATTTGCAATTCTAATATAAATTGTCCTCAATTGTTAAGCAACATAGATTTCTTGGTACCTAATCGAGTTTCATTGCGTAACACACGAACACCCAGATTATTTAAATTGAAAAAATGTCGAACTACTGCTGGCAAGCGAGCACCATTGTACCAAATGACCCAAACGTACAATGCTGAATTTTATAATACTGATATTTTTGGGTTAACAATAGGTGCGTATAAAAAAAGAAATAAAGCCATTACCGAGAAAGTAAATAATAATAATTGTTAAAAGTAACAATAAAATTGAACTATATATTATATATTTATTATGTGAGTATGTGTGTAATTGTGTATGCGTATTTATATCTGTTATGTATATATTTAATATTGTTATCATTATTTTTTTTTTAATTATTCATTACAATATCTCCTATAGTTATTATAGTTAGTAAGATTGTATTGTAATATCTCTTTTATTTCTATTGTTATAGTAAGTAGTGGATAACGGTGTGATTTGTACATAGATTAAGTTTATTACATTGTATAAGATATATTTTCTCATATGTACAAATGTTTGTTGTCTCAAATAAATAAAATAAAAATCAAATAATATTTTTTATCACTATAAATTTTTATACATAGAGTCACAAAACACTAAGTATAGAAAAATGTTTTACAAAAGTTAATAATTAATCCTTTGGAAACCTTCCAAAGTTCCCTCAAAGAGGCGCAGCTTCGAGTAAGTACTTTTCTTTCCTAAGTGTAGAATAACACTTTAAAAATGTTAAAAATGTTTAATATATTGAACGTAGCGGGAAACCGTCCAAGTGTAGAATAACACTATAAAAATGTTAAAAACTTGGCTATAATTTCTTCCCAAATACGTACATACCTTTTATCACTTTCAGATATATGCTTAGAATGAGTTTTCAGATGATGTTTTAAGCCAGTTTCGTTTCTAAAATGAGTATCACAAGGTACACAGTACGCGGGCGTGCTTGGCCCATGTTTCGCCAAATGTGACGCTAAACCGGACTTGGCTCGATATATTTTGCCACATTTTTCGCAAGAGTATACTCTACTCGATTGACCGTGGACTGTACTGTAAAAGAAAAAATTCCTAAGAAAAACACCTTAATCAGAAGTAAATAAACAATATGGTAATGTTTTTTAAGTTTAGTCAAGCAAGCTACAATGATAGAGTAACGACTTTTTACGTCATAATTATAATACAATAATATTAATATAATAATAAAGATTTTTTTTTATGAGAAGTATGTATGTTCTCTTGTTAGTAAAGCAAGGAAATAAAAATATTAATTATTTCATTCCCACGATTGGATATCGAATCTTCTTTAATTTTATAATTTTATTTATATAAAATAAACTAAATTCATTTAAAATATCACTTTAGGTAAATTATATTAAATAATACTTACAACATATGGTGTCGTAAACCTGCATTATTAACAAAAGTATTGCCACATTTATCACACTCCACCTTGGCTGTGCGATGTTTGTCTTTGTGGTAACGATAGGATCGATGAGACCTAAATATAAACATTTTAAGCATTTTTATAATCCTACTAATATATGTGAAAGTTTATGAGCATGGATGTTTGTTCCACTTTCACGCAAAAATTACTTTACAGATTTAGATAGAACTTTACCTTGTATTATAATATAGCTTATACATCAGAATAACACATAGGTTACATATATTTTGTATAATTTGGTTATAATATAAAAATATGTTTAAGTGTGCGAAGCCTCGGGCCGTTAGTAATTTATAAGATAACAATGATATGGTTTAATTTGGACATTACTGAACGCGTTCTAGCGGTGGGTATAAATTTTTAAATATATAAAATACGTAAAAAAAGTTATTTGTGTTTAGACGTCACTTTAGCGCATACCTTTATTTATTTGTTTAAGCAATTCCCATAACGTATTAATCTGCCTTCCAAGCCGGTGGTAGATTTAAGTTCACTCAGCACTTCAAAACGTGCTTATAAAACTCATTTAAATGAACAATATTTTGAATTTGAATTCCAAAATATACTTACTCAGTAGTAAAATCACATAAGCTACAAGAAAATTGTGTAGCAATCCTCCCGTGATTCTCATTATAATGTTTCAATACGGAATACACATTGTTATTCCTTTTCCCACATTCTATACATTCGTAACTGAAAATAAAGATATATTTTATAATTTTCGTATATAGATTAATATATTTATAATTTTAAAGGTTATAAATTAAAATTTAAATATAACTATTTGCCTTAACACTTAGTTTCCTTTGTTTACCATTTAGCAATATGCACAATACAGTGTGAAGCTAATAGGAATGAAAAGTGGCTTCACGGTTAGCAGAATAGGCACAGAAAAATAGCGTTTGGTTCAATTCGTTCTTTATTTTTTTGTTAATTTAAGGGACATGCGTGTTAAGCGTGGCGGAACTCAACACCGCATTTTCTAATAGTGTGAAGAAATTAAAAAGACAATATAGTATATAAAAAATGTATATAATAATCGACTATTTAAAAGCTATTGTGATTTAAAATTTCATTATAAAGATACTCTACAAATTGCAAGAAATATGTAACGTAAATATAAAATTAAAAAAATAATTATTAGGAAGATGAATAGATTATAATCAACACGCTTCGAAAAATTCGGCGGAAAGTGGGGAACGGAGTGTCTTAGCAATAGGTCTCTGAATACCTTGCTGTGAGCGAGATACAGAGTGAACTAAAAAAAAGAGTAGATTACAATAATATTAACATTCAACAGTAGCAGGTTTGATACTGATGTTAAAATAAATTTCGTATATGCCATAGAGAAAGTGAAATAATGATTATAGTAATTAATCATTAGTCGTTACAAATATTCATAACGCAACATACCGTCTAAAATGTCTTTTATAGTGTTCATCATACGATGTCTTCGTGCTGAGAACCGATTTACAAATTTTACACGCCAAACCACCGTTTTTCTAGAAAATAAAAGCATACGTCATTTAATAATATTAATAATAGATTTAGCTATTTATTATAAATATTATTATAATACGTTTGTTATAAGCAATGGCCTCAAGAGATCATTGTGAGTGTGAATTCTATATTCAATTTACTATATAATACCTACAACAAGCGCAGTGTTAGGTTCCGCCACCTAACACGTTATGTTTTGAATTCGGGCGGAGAGTGGAGAATGGAATGTTATGTGTTACTTAATTTGTCCTTACCTACTCTGTTATAAAAAAACTGCTTTCATTTATTTCATATAAATATTCGTATTTATGTATATTTAATATTTGTTTACTTTCTAAATACATATTTATCATGTCCATTAACAATCTAAAAACTTCAATTAAATATAGAAATACATATACACTAACGATACTATATATATTATGATATTATCAAAATTAAAATTGTTGGTTTTAAACAGTGGAAATTCAGGTTAGGCAGGCAAGTTACTTTTATGAATTATTGTATAAAAATGTTCAGGCACTGCGTATGACTGTAAACGGTTGTGGGAATGTTTCCCAGTCATGGAAATTAATTACTTAATATTTTCATTTTCTTATTCTGATATCAAGACAAAACGCGGCGTAGAGTTCCGGCACTCAATACACAATGTCTCGGAAAATTGGTGGGAAAGTGGGGAATAGATGTTTTATTATTTCTTTAACTTAAACAAATAATGGCCAAGTTTAGATAATTTTAATAAAAATATATATGTAAGTAGTACATACATAAATAATTGGCATAATTTGATTTTTTTAATTTATTAGCAAAAAAACATAATATACTTGCTTTGTCATGCCGTTTTTCCATATGATCCTTATAAGTATTTTCATGGTCAAATGCAGTCACACAAAATTCACACTTATAAGGCAAATTAACAAAACTCTTTTTCAATGACTCCTTTCTCCTATCTTCTAACATTTCGGCCATACTTAAGACTGTTATTTTAATTTTTCCTTCATATTTTTTTTGCAATGGCGTTCTTTGTTCTTTTGGCTTTTTAGATTTTTTATTTTTATTTTCAATAGGTTTCAATGTCTCTTCTGTCTGTAAGTCTGGTTCGTATTCAATTTTAACTTCAGTTTCATATTTTGGTTTAAAATTTGATACTATTATTGAATTTTCTACCAATTCAAATTCAATTGGTTCAGATTTTATTATGGAATTCAATTCTATTTTTGAGAAAGTTAAGTTTTGATGTAGTTTTAGTGATTCTGTAGATGCCTATAAGGGAGTAAAAGGGAGTTAAATCAATAACATGTTGAATAAAACAAAATATAACAATTTTTTTTTCTCTGACATAGAAATATAAAAATAAAAATGATATAGGGGCATTGTGGCACAAGTGGTGACCGTAAACATGATGATTACAAGTCCGATTTCCACTCAGGTTAATGAATTATTTAATATTTTAATTTCTTCACTCTGGTAATAAATTGAGTTCTGCCATTCAACAAACAATGCCTTATAAATTCGGTTGAATGTGGGGATTGGAATCGGATCACATTGTGGGTTACATTTCCACTTGCGGAAATAAAATATTTAGTATTTGCTAGTTCTTACTCTGGCAAAGCATGGTGTTGAGTTTTACTACTCAACAATCTTCCAGAACTCTGTAGTAAAAATATATAAATATCATAAATTTGGGGTCATCATATCAGTCAGATAGTGTCTGATTACAAATGGTTGTGATGTTTAGTCCCATCTGAACAAATTGTTGGAATTCTCCCTAATCTAATATACAAAATGCAGCGTATATATATAAATACTTACATGTTCACTTAATATATTTAAACTTTCTTGCACTTGTGATTTGAAAGCATCTATTTTCTTTATCACATTGTGGCATAAATGGCAAATCATATTATTTGTCTCTATCTATAATAAAATTTAAGTAATTATTTTAAAATGAAAATTATAGTTTATGTTACATTTTTGGTGTAATAAAAGTTAATTCGCATAAGATATGCTTGTGGCTTCACCTGTATAAATAATGAAAAAAATAAAGTGTAATATTGTTATATTATAGCTAAATTATGCAAAAAGTTTACAAAAATTGTAATCTACGTGTTACTACAAAGTTTCATTTATTATTGTAAAGTTTCATCTAAATCTGTTCAGTACTTTTTGTGTCAATGGGACAAACATTTTTCATTTGTGAGGATGGACCTCATAAATTTTCACATTTATAACATCAAGAGGAAGTAGGATATTAGGATTAGTAGTATATAGTAATAAAATTACTATACTTTGTTCAATTCCCCCACAAAATTACATAAAAAATGATTTTGCTAGAGTAGAGTACTACTACTTCCCAAGTAGTGGAGGAGAGTAGCATGCAAAAGATCAGAATGCAGGTGTGATGAAATATGCCTTTGTTAAAGAGAAACAGGCAGTGAAATTTAATTAGTCTTTAATTTATTGTCTTAATATTCAGGATTTTTCATTATTAATTAGTTTAAATCATAAAAAACTTTTGAGCTTTATGGTAAAAATAGTAACTAAAACACTAAATAGAAATTTAAAATGTAAGGTTTAATGGTTGAGTTTATTTATCTTATCTAAGAGATTTCCTATGCTGAATAAGTAACTTCTAGATGATTTCATTTATTTTTATTATTTAAATTATAAAAGTATCTTCCCTTATCATAGGCATAAATTGTGTAAAGAAAAATTAATAATGTATATTTTTAATATCTCAAACAAAAAGAAAATACCACAGTAGTATTAATAATATTTTATTTGAATATATTAAAGTTTTGATACACATATTACAAATTCTGATTGTCCATTACAATAAAAATATAATTTCATCAAGACAAACCAAAACCATCATAAAATCTTTATAATCTCATATATTTATACATTTTCTTGTAATTTGTAATATGTCTCTTCACCATCAAAGCAGCGAAAAACAAATTTTGAATAATATTTTTCATATGTCGCCATTTTATAATAGGATGCCAATATTAAACGTCATTACTATACTATATGCTACACCATACTCACTATATTACAAAAACTACGCTTTTTATAAAGTATTTTATATGATTTTCAAATAGAAAATAATATAATAAATATAAATAAATACCTTTAATTCCGTCAATTTTTCTAAAAGCATAACATGTTTGCAATTTATTAATTGAATGAGCGATATATTTTTCTTTAAACAGCAAATGCACAAGTCATTTTCAGTTGTTTTAGTTTCATTTTCATTTAAATTGTAATTTGGTAGATTTAATTGTAGGAATTCTGTCATTTTTCAATATTTTTATTGAAAATATAGTTTTTCTAACAAGCAGATTCACGTCTCCATTACTAAGTAAGTTCCGTTTTACGTAATACGTATGAAAGAAAATGTTAAGCTTGTTCATGTTACACGTCGTATGACATTTAAATTATTAAAAAAATATAAGAAATGTGTGAAATGAAACGTGTTTTTGCGTTTTGTAATTTCAATTATTATCCTTTTATAAATATATATTCCTTTATTATTTGGATAAGTTTACGTTAGAAGTGCAAGATTGCAAAAATATTTTATTTTATTTATTTATTTTAATATATGTGAAAGAATAACAGAAATTTACGTTAAATACGTATCGATTATTCATATTTGTCAAAATAATATAAAAAAAATTTAAAGTAATTATTTGATTTTATATTCAATTATATTTTAATTCATTAATAAGCAGATTATATTATTATTTATCTGCCTAAATCATTATTTATTGACTAAAACAATAAATTCAAAAAAAGCGCCTGTGTGTAAACTCGATGGTCGTGTACATTGATTTCGCGCCCAGAGCGCCCTGAGCAAAATTATTATATTTAAATTATCTTAATCATTATTGGGTCCGTCCACTCAAAGATATATATCTATATCCGAGTTCGAAGCTAAAAAGATATATATTTTAATGTCCTACCTACTATTACTTAAAAATAATACGGGGTTCCGCAATATAGAGGTGTCAGTATTGCAAGATAAAATAATAAGGTCGATAAGAAATAAAAGGAGCGAGTGTAAAGCCCTGCATTTAAATTTGTATAAAGTTTAAATTTTTTTTTTTCACTATTGTAAAACAACACTTGAGTAATGTAAATACATAGTTTGGAATAATTACAAAAAATATGGCTAGAACTAATATTTTTTTATATAAAATCTAGTGACAATGAAATGTTACAGTGGAATATCCTTTTTATTATAGGAATTAAGGAGAAGGATTGACTGTAAACATGGCAGTTGAGCGTTTGTTCCCCACTCGGAGGGATGAATCATTTTCATTTACACAGTCTGGTAAATAAGAGAATGTAAGCCTCGTTAAATAACGTACGTCGGGGTGACTTGGATACACCACCGTCTTTATAAATCTACGTCGTGTAGCTCACGCTTACGGGGATACGGGATTAGGAAAAGATCTGTATTAGTCTCTAAACTTTGAGCATCAGAGTGGCCTAAAAAGACCTATATAAATCTGTGAT
Organism: Heliconius erato x Heliconius himera; assembly: GCA_013421005.1. Lineage (NCBI taxonomy): Eukaryota > Metazoa > Arthropoda > Insecta > Lepidoptera > Nymphalidae > Heliconius > Heliconius erato x Heliconius himera. Next base: position 43,224 of record JAATLQ010038204.1, on the reverse strand, counting down.
TAAGATAGGTACGAGGTGACTGAGAAAAGATTCTTGTCAGACTCTGCATGAGCGTAGGAGCAAATCGGAAAAGGCTTATTTAAAATCCGATAGGATTCCGATTATTTGAATTTGCAATTACTTAGAATATCCTTCTGAATAATTTAGAAACATATATTTGTTTATATTTTAATATAATTATATATGCCTCCAAGTAGGAATCGAACCCACAATCGTTTTATTAGCAGACCACACTACTGCACTATTGCGTCCATAATATACGCACATTTGTTATTATAAAAAGTTTTGTTTAGTTACATTAATAATTCTTATTTCGTTATAGTTACTTCAAATCACTTGTTCAACAGTTAGTAACTATTGACCCAAGACACATTAATCCACCTACAAAAGATACAAAACAAAAAAAAACAAACAAAATAATTAAAATGGCGTACTTTTATTATTCATTAAGCTTTTATACTATCGATTACAATGACACAGCTTATATACATGTAATGATTATAGTGAAGAGAAAAAACAACAAAAAATAATAATTTCTAATATTTCTAATTTAAATTATTATACAGTTGTTTAATTTTGAGCAGATTATACCAAAAATGTTTGCTACAATTGTATTAAATTGAATTAAATGTAAAATACTACAAGCGCGTTAGTTATGGGTACGATGTCCATTTAGAGAATGGCTATTTTTAAATTATTTTCTTTCCGTGGCATTGAATTACGCCTCACATGTTATATTTATCATATAGATTGAAAGCTAGAATTAACTTTAATATTTTTGATGTGAAACATCTATAGGGGAAGGTATAAACTCGGGTCTCTCGGGACTCACTCTACACTACGGTGTACATATATACGTTATAGAAATTAATTTTCTTTTGTATTTCTTATCAATAATTGTAGTAAACATATTTGGCTCCATGACAAAATATGAATGCACTATGTTATATATTTTCAATTTTCAACAAAATACTTAAACATCATTTATATAATAAATAAACAAAAGAAAACTTACATATTCTTATTTTTAAAAACCAAATTTACACTAAAGTGCATATTTTTTTAGTAAAAAAGTTAAATTGGAAAGATTTTTTATGACATTTTTTTTATATTTTAAATAGAATTGTTACAAGTAAAATTTAAAACAAAAATAAATGAAAAATGCTAAAAGTTCTATTTTACTATGTAAAATAAAGTGGAAAAACAGAAAGGATACAAGAAGAAAATGGAAAGAAATAAAAAAATGCACTTTCTAAAGTATTAGTTTGCCATAAAAAATTTTATATTAACATAATATATATATTATATTACTTATAAACGAAAAAATGGAAATCTTACGACTAGGACTCTTTAAAAAAAGTTTATTTATCATCATGTTTTTTTTTATTTATTCATTGACAAAGATTGCACATAAAAAATCCTTTAAGTCGCCGAATAAAATAAAAATAAAAACAACTAACGATATTATAATAGTAAGAAAATACAAAATATTCTAAGTTAAAATACATTTTTTTTTTGTTTTTTTTTATTTATTTCTCCACCTTCTCAGTCTAGCAGTCGATGCGCAGATAATATATTTAATATCTATTGAAAAACATGCTAATATAATAAATAAAACGTAGCTTTTCTACTTAAATTTCGAATTCTTATTAACTTTATAGATATTAAATTTACAATCTGTATACCAAATTCATTTTGTATTTATATTAGAAAGAAAATTGATATGTTTTTTAGGTACACATAATATATGAAGGGTATATTAAGTTATGACAATCGGCCATCTTTATTATTTACTTTTTTTAACAAAATATCGATTATTTGCTTTTTTTTTATAACACAAATACAAATTGAATGACCTTAACATAAAGTGTTTTGTATATAACAAAAAAGTATTTAATTCTTTTTTATTGAAAATACAAACACTGTATCATACTTAAACAATTCATGCTTTAACTGTATTTATCTAAATTGTTATGGATTTACAAAAAAATAAAAAATACACATAAATATATAAAAAAAATGTGATTGCTTGTTTGTTTATTATATTTTTTTACTAACATTAAATAATAAAATAAAAGGAATTTGATATTAATTAAACCCTAAGTGAAACATAAAATATGTATATCAAAAATGTTTCAAATAAGGGAAAGGTATAAAGCGGTGCATCCCAATTGCTAATTACTATTTATTATTTCCAATTATTATTTAGGAAAAAAATATTTCATATTTAAATGTCAAATTGAAGAAAATGTATTTAATCTGTAACCAACATTTATCAAATATGGCATAGGTATAAAATCCGAAGTGTACTTTTTGTCTTTTATTTTTTCTTAAATCCATAGCAAAGCAGATAATCAATGCCAACTCAGTCTTAAATCTAGTTCAAGATGATGAGTCTGGGCGGCAGCATACCCTTTTTGCTCAGCCATACTCTGTAAATAAAATTTTAAAAATTTAAAAAAAATCTATATTGAAGAGAATAGACAATAAGTAGTGTTAAGACATTCCACTTTCGAGTCTCAAATTCAAGACATTGTGTTGATAAGTGGCGGAACTCAACGTCACGTTTCCTGTCGTCAAAGTGGGGCGAATGAAAATATAATTTATTTCACCACGAGAGCAACAAATGAGTAGAAAATTCAACTCGAAATTATATAAAATAATGTTTAATAAAATATAGTTTTGCATACTACTAGTGTGTGTACTGTTTTATTTCATGATTTAATTTAATTTAATTTAAAAATATTATTATTGAAAAATATTAGCGTTCTGTACTTCTCCTACATACGAGCTGTAAGTGTTAAACCAAATTTCATACCCCTCCCCGTCCGTGCAACTTGAGTAAATAGGGCTACAAAGTTTTTTCTATATATATATATATATATATATATATTTGCTTTTATTGTGAGGTGGATAGCAATATATATATAAACCCTGTATTGCTATCCATCTCACAATAAAAGGATAAATAGATATGATTAAAGCTATTGTATTTTATATTTTTTCCGAGTCCCGATTTTCGCGAAAGAGCTTTTTTCTTCACTTCCGTAAGGAGGAGGTTATAAATTCGACTGCCTTAGAACTTTTGACTGGGTGAACCGACTTTGATGTTTATTTATACTTTTTTTTTTAATTTTTGTTTTCCGTGTTATCGCATTTTCATTTGGTCCATTTCTGACAATGTTATCCATGAGAAATCACATAAGTCTTAAATTTGTATTAAGTATGTGCCCGACAAATGGACGAATAACGCAATATCCCGCCAACCGATTTCGATGATTCTATTTTTAAATGAAAAGGATACACTTTATGGGTCGTTTGGTCAGTTTCTGATTATAGAATCCTGTGGTAATAGATTTTTTTTTTAAATTAAAAACTGTAATTATTTCTTAAAATGTTTAAATCCCGCTATTACACCGAGGTAAAATCTGGCAACGCTGATATGTATGTACAGTGTTTCTAAGTAGTGTGTGTGTGTGTCTCACCCGATGCCGGCGCCCAGCAGCAGGGACACGAGGTTGGTGACGAGCACGGCCGCCACGGCGCCGCGGCTGAACAGGCACGCGCGCCGCACCGACAGCCCCGCCGCCGCCTGCTGGGAATATTCAAAATAAAAAGATGTAAACATGACTCCATGTAAGCCGCACTATTTATTTTATTTTCAGTCAAATCAAAACAGTTTTCGTAAATAGGAATACAAAGTTTTAACTTCACTAATTAATATATACGTTATATAATAATTTCCACACATACCTGTGCAGGAGCCAGTTGCTCTAGTACTTCTATAGAAGAAGTAGCGGATGGAGGACCGCGAGCGCCCGCCGGATGTTTAAAACGCCAATCCCTATTATTTAAAAACCATACAAAATTTATCCTACTATCAAACTATTATATAATTAAATAAATAAGGTAAGCAGAGGAAATCTAGTGTTAAAACACTATGTTCTCCACTTTCCGCTGAATTTCTCGAGGCATTATTGTGTGTTAAGTGGCGGAACTCAACACCGGGTTTATGCTATGCCAGAGCGAAGAAATGAAAATATATATTAAAAAATATAAATTCATTCCCCTGAGTGGGAATCGAACCCACAACCGTCGAGTTACAGTCACACCGTAAGCACTACGACAGTCTCGACTTCACTTTTATAATATAAAAATGACAATGTATATAACATTAAAAAAACCAACAAAAAATCTATGAATTTTAAAAGCTTAAATAAAATGCTTGTTTTGTGAGTAAAAAAACATATTTTCTTAAAAGATCTTGTTTAAAAATGTCTTACTTTGGCGGCACTTGATCAGGCCGACTGCTCCACTCCCACACCCAATCGTTGGAGTCATCCTGAAACAAAAAAAACAAAAACAAATAATTTTATATAAAAATATAATAAAATTTAAATAATTATTTTAAGAATGACACGCGAGTCGGGCTAGCCCAACGAGGGTTTCGTACAAAAAATGAATGTCTCCAGCTTTTCTGAAATTCAAGCTTAGCTTAGCCAGAGCCCTTTTATCTGATACCTTACTTGAACTAGCTAACTTTTAAGCCTTTTTCTTTAGGATTTAACCACAAATATATAGTTTTTAAATTTTTCATTGAACTAGTACTACCTGTACCTACAGGTTAGCTAGCTGCTAGATTTCATAATTCTAGGTAAAGAGGAACGAAATTTCTTAACATTTGGTTCCCTATGCCTAACCTGCTGTACGCAGGATACAGCGTTATTTTTTTAATGGCTCTGTACCTTATTTACAGTAAGGAAGACGCCGTGAAAAATTTTCAAAATAAAAACAAATACTCACTTTCCAACAGTTGATGTAAACTCCCTTCAATTCGTCTTCAGTCGACGGCTCCAAGTTCGGACTGTTCGGTGGAGATTTTGGGCTGAAATAATTTTAAATAATATATATAATAATATGCAATGAGAAACCTTTATATAGGGGCCGTTCAAGTATTACGTAAGCAGTTTTTTTGCAATTATTAACCCCCCCCCCCC